>NKCI01000079.1:0-170486 GCA_003946985.1 Fusarium duplospermum | reverse complement strand
CGCCTCCAGTGTCTCCCAACTGTCGAAATTCAGGAGCGTCTTCATCCAAGAAGTCAACAACCAAATTACCAAAGGATATGATCATTTCTACATGTCAGCATGAAGCCCTATGCGTGAAAATTAAGTAACTTCTAAGCTGCATTGTCTTCTCCCTAGTTGACCTTGCGTATGGGTATTGTTGATGTTGATGTTAATGTGTCAGTAGGTAGTTGACATTCTCGTTGACTTACCCTAGACCTTGACCTTGTCTTGGCGAAGCTGGGATAAATACTTCTGCTACCCGCTCAGAATACCCTTTTCCCCCAGTTTCTTCCAATGGGGGAATGATCTCCTTACTATATTCCTTGCCGATTCATCCACCTGATCCTGATTTCCCCCTCTCATAACAAAACGATGTTAAGATGAATTAACTCGTCCGGATTGATTCCAACTTCAACGGGAACTTACCGGACCCCGCTTTTTGCGACACCAAGAAACACAGCCTCGACTTGACCCATGACTTACGTACCACGTACTTTCTCTCTAATTAACAGTCCTAACACTTTGCATGATTCTGCTAATTGATCTTGGCTAGTAACATCTTAATTGTTCATCCCGAATGCGTGAGAAACATGTCGTGGGATAAAAAGTACCTCGGCTCCCACAAAGACTTGATGATAAAGCACCGTGGACCGTGGGGGTAAGCGAACCGGTTCTCGGCTCGTCCAAGTTACACAAGACGTAGAAAAAGAGGAATGTTTGTTCGGAGTCGATTCCTCCGACCCAACACCGGGTCACACGGAGATTAAAGGGTCCTTCCGTCTTAATTCAAAACGTCATCCCGTGAAGCTTATTCGAGACCTCTTCCACATGAGGAAAAGAGACGTTGCATTGACACATTTGCGCACCAATAGAGTAGCTCCAGCAGGTTCCGACTTGCCAAATAAAGTGTGGCTTGGACAGGGGACCTACTTAAACAGGGAACATACATACCCATAAATCTGATAACTTTATTATTCCGTCATGCAAGTTCCTCACGGCAGTGCTGCAACGGGACAATTACCGACGGAAAGGTTCTTCCGTAGTTGCCGCGCTATGGGACACGAGGTTCCACTAGAGATGTGTCCTGGGACACAAGGGTAATGCGAAAAGTGACTATAAGAGGGATGATCATCACGATCACCCCATCCACTTGGTTTTTTAAGTCTTCAATCCTTCTTTGATATCTAAAAATGGATGCTCCACGCTCCCTCCGACGCCTTGTCGTCGCGTCACTCCTTTCTCTTGCCGTTGGTCAAGATACCAACAAGGGCGCTGAACTCAACACCTGTCTGACTGCTGCCGGTGTTCGCAGCATCGTCGAATCTGACAGCACCTGGGCTACCGAGACCACCCAGTTCCAGAAGCGTCTCAAGCCTGACCCTGCTTGCATTGCCTTCCCCGAGAACCGCGATGAGGTTGCTGCCGCACTCGAGTGTGCTCGCAAGTCCTCCGTGAAGGCCAATGCTCTTGGTCCTGCTCACTCATTCCAGGGCAATGGCTTCGGTAACCCTGGAAACTTGGTCATCAACATGGGTGCTTTTGACGAGGTCAGCTACAACACAAAGAGCAAGCTGTTGACCTTTGGCGGTGGTACTCATGTCGGTCCTGTCGTCAAGTATCTCTGGGATACGGCTGGTCGACATATTCCCCATGTTCGTGGTGCCCACGTTGGTGTCACTGGCTCGAGCATTGGAGGAGGTTACGGTACTACTTCGCGTCACCTCGGCACTCCTATGGATAGCATCGTCGAGGTTGAGTACATGCTGTACAACGGCACCATTGTCAAGGCTGGCAGGGGATCCGACCTCCTCTGGGCTGCCCAGGGTGCTGGAGCTTCTTACGGTATCATCCTGTCCATGACGACCAAGACCTACAAGCCCGAGTTCCAGAAGGCCATCAACTTCACCGTTGGTATCGGCAGTATCACCCCCGAGGCCGGTGCCAAGGCTCTTGTCGCCATTCAGAACTTCGCCACCAGCAAGCATTGCCCAGATGAGCTCGCTCTCCGCTGGAGTCTGAGTGCTCCTCCCTACACCGGCAGTGGATACTTCTATGGCAACCCCGACAAGTTCGACAAGATTGTTAGCCCTCTTGTCAAGGAGCTCAAGGCCATCAGCCCTGACTTCTCCCTCAACAAGACTGTTCTTCCCTGGTGGGATCTCGAAGTCGCCGTGGCTGGCGCTGGCATGAACTCGCCCACTGGAGGAAGCCTTGGTGGCCGAGCCTTCTACACCCAGGCCCTCACCACCACCACCGACCACCCCTTGACTCTTGAGCAGGCCCAGCTTCTTTTCGAGAGCACCACCCTCTCCTTCAACCGAACCGACCTTCGAAAGTCGGGCTTCCTCGATCTCTGGGGCGGCGTTTCCCGCAGCATCAAGGACAGCGACACCTCCTACGCTCACGGAAAGAACCTCTGGCTGATCCGCTGGGAGGCCAACTCTGTCGACGCCAACAACTACCCCGACGACGGCCCCGCTTACATGAAGGCCCTGATTAAGCCTTTTGAGGACTCCCTGGTCAAGGGAGGAGCTGCTCTCCGCGGATTCGTCAACTATGCTGATACTGAGCTTAACGAGGAGGAGTGGAGCTCCCGTCTGTATGGTGCCAACTATGAGCGTCTTAAGCAGATCAAGGCCGCTGTCGATCCCGAGGGACTGTTCACGAACCATCAGCAGTCTATTCCCCTGCCATAGAAGGTGTCCGACATAGAGCGGTTGTTTGTGGGACTTCTTGTACATGATTTGAAGATGAACGATACATAGACCAGTACTTGGTTAAAAATGAAAGCCGTTGCATGTCCCATTATCACACATATAGAGAGTATCACCATGACTATGTTGAGATTAACATGGCGTAACATATCCCAGTTCTAAATCACTATTTGTTGACACAAGACTCAGCGGCGTTATCAGCTAATGAGGAGTTAGCCACGTGGCCACGGTCAATAAACAAGACCTTTTGTGCATTAGCAGGTTTGGCGTGAGAATTCTACATGACCACTTGTATAGGCTCCATTATTGGGTCATCCGGCGGGAATGCATCTTTGAGAGTCCAGATTCCAGGCGTGTTCTAGTTAAGCATCTTTGGGTACTGCCTGTTATCGGTTTCTCTTATCCTATTGGTATAGTTTAGTAGTCTTCCTGCAATACGAGCGACAATTAGCTTTGTTGAGGCTATCACGACGTCATTCATTACTGTTGGATAATTATCGTGTAGTTGAAGCTTGGATATATGCTTCGGTTGCTCAGAAGCCACCCCCCCCCCCCACGGCTTCTTCAGGCTCTTTAGTAGCGTATAGTGTCTTCCAACCCGAGAGCTGTGTAGCTCAGGGTAGAGTATACAAGGGACCCAAAGAGGAATGACTTCTATTGACATGATGGTGCCTCCCATGTTAACCATAAACATATCGGAGCCCACTTGGACTGCCACGAGCACCAGGTCATCTTCGAGTTCCGACTTTTATTAGCGTCTCTTGTTGCCATCGTTTGGTATCCGGCAGTGTTTCTATATTTGTAGCTTGTCTTGCAAGGCTACTGTGTTAGCATTGGGATATGATGCTATGATGCTATGATGCTGTGATGTGTTCAAAATGTGTTCTTTATTATAGTTGAAGCCGGGATAACCAACATACGAGATCGTTGCCCCCGAGCTTGATGAGCGAGAGTGCTGGGAGTTGAGGGAAACCAGCCGAAGTTGGTCGGTCGCGGAAGTCTAGGTCGTCCATGATAGGGTCTTATTATCGAGGACTGGGTGTTTGGTGCGACGGGAGATGAGCATGTGACGCGCGACAGAAACGTCTGATCTGGCCTCATAGTAACGAGCTATCAAACCTCCCTAGCTTGAATCACTAGAATAGATGAGAGGAATGATTCTTGGAGGTTTCCCTCCTCATGAGAGGAAAGCCATTTCCTTTGCAGAAGGACAAGGTGCTTTCAACCCCATTTTTAATGCTGATTACTATAAAACGCGCTCTATTTAAACATGTATACAAAAGAGTACCTCCTCCCTTAACCATACACAAGGTTGCAAGTCAGCCTTTTGTTAGGTAAGGTCATACATGGTTTTGTCGGTAGGTCTTTTGCAAATCGCAGGGGTGGTGCTCCTCGGTTATCCCGGCTTCAACCATAACAAAGAACACATTTCCAATACATCATAGCATCATATCCCAATGCTAACACAGTGGGCGGTGCTTCCACGGGTTCCACGGACATCTCTGAGGCCCGCGCTTTTCGGCCACAGAGGTTATGTGGTTAGCATAGAATTAAGACGATCATTATGTTACGAAGAGGGCTTTTGATTACGATTGTCACACATACTATCAATCATATGGTCGATCAGAAATGGCAATCCGGAGTGATTGCCAAACTTGGGTCAGATGTCCATTCAGGCAGCGCCAGCAGTATTGCTTGGGCTAACTCGTCTCAATTTTCTCTATATACGGAGTATGCGTTTCAAAATTACTCAATCTTCACGCCAGAAGCAGCAAGGGTGACATAGAACAGCTTAGTCTGACCAGTAATGATCATGCGTCCCTTGCCAGCAAACTGAAAGTTGGCAGCAACAGCGCCCGTGTAGATCTTGCCGATCAGCTTGCCAGAGGGGTTCCAGACATGGACACCATCACCGCAGCCAGAATAGACACGGCCGGCAGAGTCGGTGTGGACACCGTCGGGGATGAAAGAGGCAGTGTAGGCAAAGGTCTTGCGGTTACCCCAGGTGCCGTCGCTGCTCACGTCGAAGGAGTAGACGGAGGCGGGAGCAGAGAGGTTGCGGCCATAGAAGCCGAGGGCGATGCCGGTGTCGGTGACGTAGGCCTTCTTGCCATCAGGGGAGAAGGTGAGGCCTATCTGAGTTAGCAAGTCATTTGAGAAGGGAGTTAGGAGAGGAACTAACCGTTGGGCAGAGTAAAGTCATCGGCAGCAACGGCAACGGCACCAGTCTCAAAGTTGTAGCGATAAACCTGGTTACGGAGACCGGGAGGAGGACGGAAGTCCTGGAGGAAGCCGTAGAGAGTGTCGGTAAAGTACAGCTCCTTGTTGCGAGGGTGGATGACAACGTCGTTGAGGGAGCTGAACTGTCGGCCGAAGTAGTTATTCAGGAGAACTTGGTGCTTATTAACGGACAAGTCAAGAGCGTCGAGATGCATGATACTCACCAGTGGTGTTGTAGGGAGGGTTAGGGTTCATCAGGTACAGAGCGGAAGTGATATCGTCGCCCTGACCCTCTCCGGCAAAGACAATGTTGCCCTTGTAGTTGGTGCCACCTAGTATTGTCAGCTTACGCTTCATCAGGTATCAGATAGGCACATACCATTGGGGTTGATGACCTGAGGGTTGGACGGCACAACCGTGACAGTCACCTCATCCAACTTGCCCTTGCGCACAGCCTCGGCCTCCTTGAGGGAGATCTTCTGGATGATAGAAGACTTGTTCAGACCAGTGCCCGCAGCAGGGGCACCAGCGTTCTGAACAAAGAAGACCTCATCCTTGGGAGCATGCCAGACCACAGCCTCATGGAAGATGGGATCTGTATCAGAAGTGGCAATGAGGGTCAACGACGGATCAGAGCCAATCACATCGAGAAACTCATCATCGTAGATGTGGAAAGGCTTCTCCAGGAGAGACTTTTCAGTCACACCAGGCCAAAGGAAGGTCTATTTACTAGTAAGCAAGACTGATTGATGCTCAAATGGGGACGAGGTAACATACGGTCGAATCATTGGCCTCGGCGGGAGGAAGAACATTCTCAAGAACGTTGAAACTCTTCCAGTCAACGACCTGAGCCGTAGAAGGAACTTTTGCGGCAAGACCCAGTCCCGACTGGACGAGGGCTCCGAGGGCAACCACAGCGAGAGAGGACGACATGGCAAAAGTGTGAGATTGATTGCGGCTGGTGGCGTGAGGAGAAAGCTTGCTTCATGCAGGTTCGAGGCAGGTGGCTTAAATACAAGATGTAGAGGTTGCCGCGCGAGTGTTGATCCTTACCTGTTTTAAAATTAATAGATCGGAGTTGGATATGGATTCATCCTAGTGTGCATCGACAATCATGCAAGGACCTTTCATCACGGATAGCAATAGGCGCACCAGACAAGGTTGATCTATGCAGGTACGGAGCATCCGGAGTTGACATTGTGGAGCTTTCAGCTGGTCAAGCTTGAACTCAAGCTTACAGTCTGCCTATCGGTAAGGTTCATGCCCCCTGCCTCTGACAGCCACGCTAGTGGTTGGCTCGTCTTTTCAAAAGTTCAGTCGTACGAGGTGACGATTTCGGGCAGGTGTTGGAGTGCTACGTCGCCGGGATGGCGCAAAGGCTTCGGCTCCACAATCGGCTTTGACAAGCGGCTCGGCGCGGGAGTCTGAGCTGTCGAGGCGATCTAGAGTTGCGTTAGAAGGTTTGAAGGGGTTCAAGAGGAGGTGGCACCAAGGGACGAAGTGAATCTTACTCGCAGGCTACTTCGTCGATTATAGGACACCGTATAACTTCGGAATACGCGGATGATCCTGTCAAATGTCCTGCTAGAAATTATCACGACATCCCTTAATCACTACCGGTTCCATACTAGCTTGTACACCCTCCATTCGGAAGATGGCAGTCAAATACCCGTTAGTGCCGCCTGGGGTAAACAGGCATACAGATGGATACCGACGGCTTCTCCGAAATGGGTACGGAAGGGGGGAGAAAAAAGTATAAAGAGCACGGCGCTCGGGGCAACACTCTTGGGGTAGTTCTCCCCGGGATGATGAGCAGCGGGCTGTGGGGAGTCGATCCTCCTCGTGTCTGTGCTTCGCTTCTTGAACAGGTGGCCCCTGAGCTGGACTTTTGCAACATGCCGGTAACTAGGTTCATGGGAGTCTAGATGCGACGGGACTTGAGAGGAAAAAGAAATGAAAACTCGGATTCCAGGGAAGCATCTGGAAGGATTCCCTCGTGCCAACATGCAACACTTTCTCTCAACGGCCTAGCTTGTTGACTTTAAAGTTCACACGCGCTTCCTGTGGCTGGCGGACCCCTTGGAATAAAAGCAAAATGAGGAAAGGTGGAAACTCTAATTCAACCCAGGACCAGGGGTGTTCAACACCATGCATCAATTTAGGCGAAGGATCTCCTCGTGTCGAGTTCCCGTCAAACAGCCTTAACAGGATTTTCTCTTCGGCCAATGTTGCCGGATCGTCGTGATGAACAATGTTGTGCTGCTTGTCAAGCTGACACTGCCTATCAAATAGACGCCCCCTTGTTGGCCCTAAAATGTCACGTCTGCTACTTCTGGTTCTGATCTCCCCTTCATCCCCGAACACTCCGTCTTCCCGCCAACAGTCTTTACTCTCTATGCTGTCTCCCTACGCAGGGGGGCTACCAACTGTCCAACATGGCCGAGATTGATCTCAACACCAAGAACGGCGTCGTAGCCGTCGTCATCTGCGTCTTCCTCAGCATCGCCTATTACAACGTCCTCGAGCTCAACGTCCACATCCTCACGTCCTTCAAGAAACGCAGTGGCCTGTACTTCTGGAGTTTTTTCATTGCGACATGGGGTATTGCCTTCAATGCTACTGGGTTTCTGTTCAGACACCTTGGCGTCGTGGCGCAGCCGCATGTCTATTCGACCCTGATCCTCATCGGCTGGTGTGCAATGATTACGGGACAGTCGGTTGTGCTGTATTCGAGGCTGCATATTGTTATGCATAATCAGAAGCGACTGCGGTTGGTTCTATACATGATCATTGCCAATGCTGTCTGGCTGCATCTGCCCATCATTGTCTTGGTCTATGGTTCTAACTCGGGAAACTCGGGTCCTTTTGTGAAGCCTTATGAGGTCTTTGAGAAGATCCAATTGAGTGTCTTTTTTGTACAAGAACTCATCATCTCCGGCCTCTACGTGTGGGAGACGACCAAACGCCTGAACCTCGAAAAGAGCATCGGCAATACTCGAACACGCACCGTCATGAATCATCTGATCTACGTCAACGTCATCGTCATCCTACTCGATATCACCATCCTCGCCCTCGAATTTGCGAATCTATACAGTATCCAAACCGCATGGAAGCCGCTCGTTTACAGCGTCAAGCTCAAGCTTGAATTCAGCATTCTCAACCGACTAGTCGAGCTGACACGTGGTGGAAGACATGGCAGCTCCTACACTCGAAGTCAGGGAGCTCACGATGTTGCTTTGGAGACTTTCAACGGCGAGAGGTCTAGGCATGTCACCGGAACAGATGGACAGACAGCGCCCGAGTATGAGGTTCGGGTTGGAAAGGGAGATCAGAACCATGCAGGCACGCATACGCATGGCCCTGACTCTTACATGAAGACGACCGAAATCACTGTTCACACTCATCGAAGGAGAAGTAATAGCGATCGGGATAGCGATAGTATTCAGGGGGCACCGGACAAGGCAAATGGAGATGCATCGTCTACATCTTCCGAAGTCCAGTTTGCAAGATATTAGGACTGGCAGGAATTTCCCAGCCGGGTCCTCCCCTACTTGCTGTAGTATTTTGTTATAATATCAGAGCACTTTTCTTTTTCAAAATCTTCAACGTTTTGTCCCATTCATCCATGACATGAGCCGCTTTGTTCTGCGAGGCCTTGAACCGAGCATGTCTACGAACATCTCTGGACCCTTCACTCACGATGTTTTCAGCCACAGCGTCAGTAGGGTCTCCCATTAGAGCCTTGGCAGCATGTCTAGCTTGTCCGTACTAAACAAGACTAAGAATGACACTAATCGCCCAGGGCTGTGTTGTGAGCTGAACAAAACCCCAGATCCGCGGTTCCCGCGGCCCACTGCCGAGAGGGGTATTCACTCGCGACCGAGTCGGGTTGCAGCATCCGGTGTTCCATGGTCAATACAGGCGTCAGGGGAAATCAATAGCTTAAACTATCTTATACCATCCAACTCATCGTAGAGACTACCTAGCATTAATCAGCGGCATTAACATCACGACGGGACATGGCTCATCCAGCGCTCCCGAGCGGCCGCCAAGTCATGGCTTGCTGCCTTTGTCTTGATAGCAGTCGCACGACGCTGCATTTCATCCCTCAAGGGCTCCCAGTCTGCCACGAGCTTTCCATTCCGCTTCTTCACTTGCCCATCCACAATGACAGTATCGATATGCCCCACTGAAGCGTTGAAGACCACAGCTCCAGTCGCACTCGCGACGGGGCTACTCTCAATATCATTGCATTTAATCATGACCACGTCTGCTTTCATCCCGACCACGAGAGACCCAACCAAGTCGTCAATTCTCATCACTTCAGCTCCACCAGTAGTCGCCATTCGTAGCACCTCCGAGGTTTTACGCGACACAGTGACTGGCACGCGCCCTTCGTTCTCCACAGCGCGCTGTGTCTGCAGGGCTAGTCTCATCTGCGCCAGAAAGTCGTTTCCTTGATTTGACGTGATGTCGATACCCAAACCGGCTCGGCAACCTCCGTCGCGAGCTTTAAAGGCAACAGGGAACCCCATACCCATCTGTAGCTCGGTGTCGGGGGTGCTCACAACACCAGCTCCCGAAGCGCATATTTCGCGTATCTCGCTATCAGTGAATGAAGCCCCGTGAGCGAAGACCAGATCGGACTTGAGTTCACCTGCGTCTGCAAGCTTCTGAACAGTCTGCTTGTGAAGAAGATCCATAGGCCCGTGGGCGACATGCATAGTGACGATGCGAGCCCCGAGACCGCGAGCTTCAGCAATCTCACGGGCTGTGTCGTCAAACTCTTGCACTTCAACTTCATTGGGAGCAATTCCAAATGTCAGAAGTTGACGACCTGGGTGATTATCGCTAAAGTATTTCTCACGAATTCTTGCGGCATCAGCGAGTCGCTCCGAGTGTGAAAATTCGGGTGTTGTAGATGAAGCCCCAGAATCATCGGTCGGGGGATTCGCGTAGAATCCGTAACAGAATGTTCCACGAATACCGGCGTCCTTAAGCGCTTTTACAGCCGCATCGGCGTGATCTGGAGAATTGATGATGTGGCAGTGGTCCAGTACTGAAGTTATGCCGTTGTTGAGCAGGCTCAGCGCACCGACGTAGGTCGACAAGTAGACATCCTCAGGCGTAAAGAGACTACCGTACACACTCCGCATGCTGATCATGTAGTCGAGCAAAGACCAGTCAGTAGCTACACCACGGAGCATCTGCTGCCACATGTGGTGATGGCCATCGACAAAGCCTGGAATGACAATCGAGTCGGTTCCATCAATGACTTTCCCGGTCAATCCTTCTGGCTGAGAGAGATTCTTGCCCAAGGCGGCGATGCGGTCTCCTTGGATGAGAATATCGCAGTCTTCGAGGATATCCTCCTCAACGTTGACAGTGATGATAGTCGCTCCCTTAATAAGAATAAAGTCGGTTTGTCCGGAAACCCGGGTAGTAGAGGTATTGTTGGATGATGCCATGTTGTTAGCTGTGTGTGAGAACCAATGCTGAATTGTAAGGAGCTCAATATCTGGAGTTGTGATCAAGTCTTATATTATAGATAACCCCGCTTCGGAACGTCGTCAAAATAAGTAAACTGGGCTCACGTCATCTTCTGAGGATCGAATCAGACGGTGTCAGTTGGGCTTATCGCTGACGCCGAGCTGCAAGTAATGGTAAATGGTGATGATTCTTGCCTTGATTGGCATAGAGGCCTGTCAGCCCAATGCAACCATAACATTGGATCCGAGACTGAGTCCGAGGGGCATTGTACATAACAGGTGCTATACCGCGATCCGTATCATGCTTTGCTCTGCACTATTGGCGCTATGTTACCCTGTGCCGCTGCAATTGTCACCGCTGCGGCCATGGTTCTGACGAATTAGTGAAGCCGGTCTCCAACGATTAGTCAGCTTCCGTAGCTCAGTTGGTTAGAGCGTCGTACTAATACTCCATCAGAGTGTCAGTAATGCGAAGGCCTCTGGTTCAAGCCCAGGCGGAAGCAGTGCTTATCCATCAATCTTTTTGATAGGATTTTGACGCTTTCTTTTTATACGAAAGACCCTTCGTTCGTTCATTCTGCATTCTTTTTGGGCTCAAGCTACGGTATAAGAATACAAGCCTGATCTCTTGTGAACGTTGTGATGACAAGTGGACGCGCTTTGTGCAACATGCTTTGTGATTATGACACGATATTTTAATTATTAACCATTATCGCGGTTTAAAGTGGCATCGTGCATTCTCAATCGCTGATGTTTCTATATTACCCCCCAGAGCCTACCTCCCTGTGATCTTTTGGCTTCACCATAGATGCATGATGCATACACTTTTGCTCGAGTTCTGCCATGCATGTTGTCACCGTGACCGTGCTTTTGCAGCACGCCGAAGAGTCATCGGTCAAAACTCTACTCTCAAGAGTGTTATAAAATGATCCGTTCTACCCTTGTCGCCTAAGTGAGCTTCAACCCTTTATGCACACATATCACGTCTACTGAGTCGTACAAACACACTTATTCCGTCGTTTTTTCTCATCCACCAAAGGCCTGACTGGACAGTCCAGTCCATATCAAGATGCCAGAGTCCTTCCACCACTTCCCTCAGCTCCCATTCGAATTGAGACAGTTGATTTGGACTTTTGCTGTCCGACCCAGAAAGCCAGGAGTCCACTTTTTCGGGATAGATTATGGCACCTACGAAGTGAAAGACGGCATTACGCCATGTAATGATTTTGCGAGGCCACTACTTGTCTCCAATAGATGGTTTCAACTCATAGCTCCAACACCACATCCCCAGACACCTACTAGTGCTATACATGAGCCGTCCTGGACGACAAACAATCCATCAAGCTACCTTATTGACGGAGGTCTCTGGACAGCTTGTAAGGAGTCTAGAGCCGTCATGGAGAAGGAGTACGAGACCAAGCGTTGGCGTGCCTTTACTGATGGCCGGAAAAAAGACTATGATTTCCAGATGCGGTTGTACGACTTCCCCAGCGACTCACTCCCTGAGGAGGAAAGAATGTCGTCAATGGGCTATTTTTTCACCAATGGCTCTCCACACTATTTCACGGTTTTTCCGGAGATGGACCTGTTCTTCGTCCAGGTCAAAGGTCGAGAGCGAAATTTTGTTCAATTGAGTAATCTTGATTATGGCCATGGACTTTGGTCACCGGATGTTGGATTTGCTGGACCAAAAAATATTGCCATTGAATTCAATCCGGAATGGTGGGCGAGCATCAGGAGAGACGAGCGGGACGAGCGAGGCCTGGTCAAGGTGTTATATGAGTTCGCTCTCACATCCATCTTATTCCGCCATGTCAGCACCATCTGGATCGTGGATTATAGCTTGAAAAGACGAAAGGCAAGTTCTCAAGATCTAGACAAAGAGACGGAAAGGATGATCTTTGAAGGGGCAGATCGTCGATATGTCGAAGTGGCCGCTGGCTGGCGCTGGGATATGATGGAAATTGACGACGATTTTGAGACTGATTCCGGCTGCCTCGAATTCTACAAGACTGTAGAAGACGCTTCTAGGGAGTTGCAGGAGCATCCCCATGCAGCCGATGAGACTCTTTGCTATGGCAGGGCCTATTTTGGCGTTCTTGCGTGCGAATTCTTTTGAAGGGGGGATATGGTAGCGTTATGGTGCTCTGATTAGACTGCTGCAAGGAGATTGCTGGTTTTCAATTATTAAACATGAATACCAGAATGTTTTGTTGTTATAACCAAGAAAATCTTATCCGTGATCAAAAACAGGGAGCATGTGAATGTGACGAAACGAACCAGGGACCTTTTCTGAGTAGAGGGATCATTATAGCCAAATGGACACACTCTGTATTCGATTTTGCTCCTTGTCTTTCACTGAGTTATGGTATCTGCCATACAAGCCGAGGTTTCCTGGTGAAGAGTCTCGATGTGACTGCATGCATGGGGGTCGTCATTCCTTCAATTCCAAAATCTGGCTTTAAGATGGATGTCCGATGTAATCACTAGTGGCGTTATAAAGCCGTTCCTTCGGCGCTTCCATTGATAAAGGATCCCCGGTATTAGCTCTCACGATTTATCTAAGGACCCGAACAGCTTCATCCATTAGCGCTTGTGGCCTTTGAGACTCCTCATCCCTTAGCGGTTTCTCGTCTGCGCGACTGCTCCTGAATCTTTGATATAGAGCCGCGATTTCGTCAGGCTCTTTCTGTGCGGCCCAGTACACTACAACAGCCACAAGAGTGGCTACTTCTGTCACCACTAGTAGAGATTGTAAGTAGGAGAAGGTAGAGTAGGTAGACAGTTTCACTCACGAGCGCCGACAAAGACTTGCCACCAACCCCAGGCAACGTCGCCATCATCATCATCTCGCGGAAAGCCGCGAGCCGGTACCGCGAGGAATGCGCACACGAATGAAACAGGTGTCTACTAAAGTTTAGTATGGAGCTATACCAGCTCGTCAGAAAACATACAAAAACAACAGTAACAACGGTAAAGATGAACAGCAGCTTCGTCTGCCCCTCTCCATCCAGAGCTCTTCTTTCAGCTTGGTCAGCTAACCGCCGCGTGTCTCTTGCCACGTTGAGGTTGCCTTGCTTCTGTTTAATATCTAAAAGATGGTTGAGCTGCAAACGGTTGAGATAATGTTAGAGGTGTCATTGCGCAAGACCAGGCATCTTCCCGATGAATTCATGGGTAAAGCTTTACTCACCGAGTCCTCCACTGATGATGCATCCTGTGAGAGCTTTTGGACCTTGGAGATCCGGAAGAGGAGGCTCCTTTTTAGATCTTCCAGTGTATCTGTTTCTGACAATGGCGAGCATCCTTGCGTGGCTTCGTATTGACCAACCACGGTTTTCTGGTCCTCGAGAACCCGTTCGATCATTTTCAACTCATCTTTGATGTCCTTGATCTCGCGAATATACCCGACCTCCTGGAAAATGTCGCACATCGTCTCTTCGTCATGTCTCGTCTTCTTCTCGCCACGGCTTTCGGGTTGACTCAGATCTCTGGGCGTTTCTTGCGCTTGATGGAACGCCCTGTAGCAGGTAGCCTCTTTCTGCGCCTATAAGATGGAGATATCCATTAATAGAAATTCACGTTTAATTCTTTTTTTCTCTCGTCAATAACCCACCCAGTGTGCGATGCTCTGTTCGAAGATGTCAAACAGATTCTCATTGAGCCCGGCAATAATAGGCATATCAACAAAGTCAATAGCGCATTTTATCATGCGGAGGATCATAGAATCCAAAGATGGGGACTGTTCTTGGCCCATAACCCCGGAAATGTGATTGAAGAGATTTGGTTTGTCGCGCTGGTGCTGATGATCAGGTAGTGCCGTAATGACGGTTTCTACCCAGACATGATCAGACATCGGTGTGTCAAAGAACCGTCGCAGCCTAGGTGATACTTACTGGCATCAACTTTCCAGAGCCACATTTGGTTTACCATGAGAAGACCCTTGGAGTTGCTGCCGCGACCTGACTCTTGCTCTTGCCGTTTCGCGTATTTAACAACCACTTGATCTTCATCGCGGTACGTCGAGTCAGTGAGAGACAAGTAGTAAGACTGATCCAGTGTGAATGGAAGGTGCAAATTTCCCGGGTTGTCACTGTGAGTGTCGTATATCTTTTTCAGTCTTCTCTTGTGAAGATTGTTGCCGCATGCAGAGTCTCGACACTCCCTTCCGGGGAGGCACTCAAGAACCTCAGTGCCAAAGAATGGGATCTAGAAGATGAAACTTCAATTTTGGGATCATTAAAGTACGCTTAGTTCAGTAAGAACTCACAACTAGTGAAAATACGCCTCCGTGGAAGCCAAGCAAGGGGGTTAACAATGGTCTGCGAAATTGAGCATGAGGAGCCGGCCCTCGAACTTCGTGGTATGATGCACCGATGAATGCCTTCATTGCTGTGGAATATGTGCTCAATGTAGTGTCCTCCAAGCCGCTTAGTGGGCCGATGATATCCTGTTGTTGCGTGTTAGCGCCCTCAAAGCCTTTCATAGTCCATTTTCTAACCTCGGCCCAGACTTTCTACTTCCATGTTAGCAGGTCAATGTCTTCTAGACTCAGCTTTCTTGGCTGCAAACCTACATTGTTCATTGGTAGATGTGCCCATCTCCAATACTCCTCCCCTGACTGCCCGTCCGCCCATGCCAGGAGATCCTGAATCACGCCTGACCCGACGCCTTGGCCGTATAGAAAGTCGCCAATTGGAACTTGGCGAGGTTCAGGGTTGCGTCTAGGAAGATGGTATTGAAGCTTCAACTCGAACGAGTTGCATAACCCCCTGGTGTCCTCAGCCAAGCTCACTGCTTGTGGTCTGGACTCTCCTTCTGTCGCCTCTTTCCCCGTAGACAGACTTTTCAACAGCACTAGGATCTGCTGGAGGACACTCTGTTCAGTGGTAGATAGCTCGCGAGATATGAGCTCCTTCGACACAAGGTCTTGCACAGTCAAACCATCTTGGCGACGATCGTCGACAGAAGCGCCTTCCTGCAGCAACAATTCAACGACTTGGACGTGGCCCTTTCCTAGACGCGGTACGTCTTTTCGGGGCTCATCCAGGAACCTCCGATGTTTACGACCCCTCTCAACTACAGCATGCAGCGCCGTCTCACGACCCAGAGCATTGGTCTTGTCGACCTTTGCTCCGTGTTCGATAAGCATGCTCACGATCTGATGATGACCAAAGCATGCAGCTTCATGAAGAGCTGTGTATCCGAGCCGGTCGTGGCCATTCGGTTGTGCCCGCTGAACATTTCCAGTCAGCGTGTCACCTCCGCCGTCAATCTCACTTGTTGCTGATGCTGAAGTATCGCTGCTTAGCAGACGAGAGACTTCCTCAGTATCCCCCTTTGCTGATGCTGAGAGCAACAGCAGAATACTTGCGCTGACGCCTTTTGTGGGCGATGCACCCCGCTCGAGGAGTATGTCAGCTGTACTGTGAGACTTCGGGCTGGATACCGCAAGGTCTAGTGCAGTCGTCCCTGACGTGTCAACGACGTTGAGCTCGATATATGCCGCCGCGAGTAGACGGACCACGGCTTCATGATTGTTTTCCACGGCGCCGAAAAGGGCCGTTCTTCCGAACCTGTCCAGCCGATTGATACCCGCTCCTTCTTGGAGAAATTCTCGGACCATCGATTCTTGGCCGTTTCGTGCCGCAATGTGTAACGACATATCATCCTTCATGTCTACGACGAGCTCACGGCCATCGCATTCGAGGACGAGGATACGGACGGACGAGCCGGACTCGAAAGCCTGGCTGAGACGCGCATAGAGGTTGGATTGGTCAAGGACGGGGAGACCCTGCTTGACGTCGCCGGTCTCGGTCATAGCGACTATCTGGCCTTCCTGTATATCTAGGACGCGGTACTGCTTGAAGGTAGGGCCGAGCATGGTCTGGACGACGACGCTGGGGGCGGGGTTGGAGACGAAAGAGGTTTCCTCGTGGAGCTGCTTCGTGAAGAGGTCGACACCAAGGTAGCGGTACTGGCCGGTGGAACGGGAGGTAGAGATGCGGATAACCCGACAGGGGCGACCCTCGAGGACGAGGAAGTCGCCTAGGCGGATGTCGTGGCAGGGGATAGTAACGACGTTGGGGATGACAGCCCCGCCAGTCTCGCTGCCGATTTCGCGCGTCTCCTCGGCATCTTGGCAACCCTCAGTCTTGCCACGAGCCCTTGAGCGGAAAGAGTGACAATGACCTTTAGGGACTCGCACTATCAGTTATTCCTGTAGTTCTAAAGCCGTTGAAAGTAAGCTTACCATCCTCATCGTAGTAGCCCATGATGTACTGCGATAAGGCGCTTCGAAAACTGATACCTAGATAAAAGATCAGATGTCGGTGCTTTTGAGAAATGGCTATGAACCCTATCAAGATATGGAAACAAGTTTGTAGAGACGAATGAGTGGGGAGGGAAGCTCCGAGGAAAGATATGGGCGTGGGTGACTGGTCTTTATCTCTAGAAATTTTTCAGCTCTAGAGGAAAGTTGCGTCTTTTCGCCAAACTCGCGTATGCATAGCCAGGGGGTAACACGCACGACAGGTTGAGGCGGCCAATGGAAGGGAGACACGCCATACAGCAGCTTCTTGGAAGAACCAACACAACCCAGTATATCTTCAAGGCTCGGTCCTTTTAAAATTCCAGATATTTAACTAACTATGTCCAGCCGTGCTGGATTGTTATTTCTGAGCGTCATCACTTGCCATAAGCTGGCTGCAAGAAACAAGGGATAGACGAAACACACTGATTTACTCGTATTCTTCTTGTTTGTGGATTTTTGACCCCTCACTGATGCATTCTCACCTTCTTCTTCTGCTGCTGTTTCATTGGCTGTGTTATTCAGCTTGTGAGTAGAGTAGATCTACCACAGACTGGCCCTGCAAAAGATAGTGGTGGCTGTGCTGAGCAGAGTACTTATTAGAATCAGGCTGGCAACAAGGGGCAATGATTTGATCTTCAGCATATACCCTCCATATTTACCTGCCCTAAGCAGAACTTCCTCTCACAGGGATGATTACTACGTGCTCATCACTGTAGTTCGAGAGGGAGCCTTATCCGATTTGGTTTCACGTGCATGCCTCGAAGGACAGTGGTGAGGCACCATATTCATAATTGTGTCACCACGGGCCGACAGAACCTACGTGTTAGATCAGAAGATAACCCGTCTCGGAAAAGAATGGTTGAGTTTTCAAGGAATGGAACCAAGGCGTTCTGGAGCCGTTCCTTCGGTGCTCCCGTAAATAAAGGATCCCAGCTTCGGCACTATCTCATCCTTCTATCCTGCCTAGTTCAATACCCTATACTACCTGCCAGACATGGTTAAAGGGGTTTCCCATTTTTTATGTGGTTTCCATCACTTGGTGAAAATCGAATCGGCTTCCCTATCCTACAACCCTCAAGGACTAACAAATGAAGACGGTTCAGGACACAATGTCAGGTATCTAGTCTGTAGAAAAGTAAGTCGTAATCGGGAAAGCTTGGTAAACACCTTTGCATTGGGCTCTTATCTCAGCGTTCGGTGTAGTTAGGGTCACTAAGATTCTACAAAGACCACGTGCGCGCTTGCTCCGTCCCATTTAGGATTTCAATCCAGCATCAGTCGACAAGTGATGATTTGACAGTCGATCGATAACCGGCTTCAGAGAGTTCGCCTAATTCCGGCTCCATTTAGGTTGTCACTGTAGGGCACGTCATAGAGCAAGGCATCCCAGGAAGCAGCTTATATGACCGGGGTTCTATCGCAGATTAGCTCCTAGGTGGGTGTTTCAAAGTATACCCAGTAAGACCGATAAGCAGTGTAACGTGGATCACGAGATTTCACTAATGCCATCCGCGTGAACCTTGGCTTATTCCACTATCCTTTGACATTTAACGTTGATCCTTGAAACGAAGTCTTCCTGAGAGACCAACTCGAGTCAGCACTTAAGTTGATTGAGTGACCGATAGTATGGGATGACTTTGAACCGTACCTTGGCCAATCACCAACGAGAGAGTGATTCAAAAGAGGCAATCGACTGGACCCTGGTTGTTGAAGGATCAGCCTTGTCGCCCGGGCCGTAGTAGAAGGGTCTTTTTTCGGATCCTTGGAGCCATGTTCCCAAATCCTTCAGACCTTAATCAAATCCTACACACATAGGCGTTTAGGGATTGTAGGCACGGGGATATGCTCCAAGAGTCCTATTCGCTTGTGCGTATGGTAGAGCCCGTTTAATGGCCTTCTTATCTCGAGATCCTAGGAAGCGTGCTTATTGGACGGCATACGCATTAATGGCTGCTATCGTGATTTTGAATATGTTGTCGAAAGTATAAAGAGAAACGATAGTCGCCTGCCAGTCAACTCGCAATCGCCACACTTCACTTCACTTCACTTCCATTCATTCAACATTTATACTCCTTACAAACATTCGTTGCAATGAAGGTTTCTTCATCTTACACTCGCTACGCGCCTCTCATCGCCGCCACCAACGGCCTGGTGCTCGGTGCCCCCAGCGGCAACGGCAAGGCCCGTCGACAGGATCTCTCCGACCCTGCCAACGCAGACTGCACTGGACTCGGCGACTTTATCGACAGCCAGGTGACTGTCGGCAACGACAATGGCGGCGTTTACACTTGTGTGGGTGGCTGGAGCCACGGCGCTTTCCCCACGGAGATCGAAGCTCGTGCTGATGAGAACATGCTTCGCTGGATCCGTGTTCGTTTCACTGACGGCTCTGAGCGAGAGGTTGGCACCAAGCCTGACCTTGACTGGCACAAGCGGGAGGGTAAGGTTATCTGGGACCCCTGGGTAGACACCTTCTCTCAGTTCAGCATGTATGACCACGGTTGGGGTGGTGGTCTCGGTCGTCTGGTCTTCCATCTCAACTCTTGTCCACGTGACAACTGTGAGGGAGATGCTGGTGGTTGGGTCCCTGATGCGGCTCAGTTTGATGTTCCCCATGGTATTGACGGCAGTGGAATGCTTCTTGGCTTCTCCGTCAAGCACGGCGATGGCATTGATTCGATGACTCCCATCTTCTCCAAGACTGCCGTCGACAGGGTTATTCTGAAGGACCCCGAGTTCGACCCTACCTTTGAGCAGCTCAACGAGAAGCCTTTCTCGTAAGTTTTACTTCCTTGGAAATGTAGACATTTACTGACTTATCTATCCAGGGAGAGAATGATTGATGCCGTCCAGGTGACCCACGTTCTCGATAACAGGAAGTCCGAGAGCGAGGCCAACATGTGGATTGACTCCTCGATTGCCACCGAGAGGCAGCACAAGATCAGCGAGGTCAAGGAGGAGGGATCCGAGCACGGTGGTGAGGTCGGTCTTACCGCCAAGGGCGAGGTTTCCTGGAAGGCTTGTGTCCCTGGCTGGGCTTCTGGCGGTAGCAAGGCTGGCCTGGAGGCTTCGGGCAAGTATGTTGGCAAGAAGGTCGAGAAGAAGATTGTTGGTGAGGAGAACACCAGCATCATCAAGGCAAGTCATTACAAAGAGGTTATTATGAGATCCTGTGCTAATACCCCCAACAGGAAACTGTCCGCTTCCGTGTTAACCATTTGGTTCCCGGTGGAGGCATGGTCCGATGCATGACCACAGTTCTCCAGAGCCGAGCTAACCTTCGCTTCCGAGCCACGGTAAGTTCAACGCTCCATAACCCCTTATAACAGAACACCTGCTAATCGCTTCCTCCTCTTCAGCTTGAGAACAAGTTCAAGGACGGCACTTCTTTCGAGTACAAGGTCACCGGCCTCCTTGAGGATGCCGACCACTCCGAAGCCTGGACCGAGTGCGAGGACGTCAAGCCCGAGGACGTTGGAGGAGTTGAGATCCCCGCTACTGACAACCACCAAGTCGTTGACGGCGAGGGTGGAGACCAGACTGAAGACAGCCCAGGTCTTCTTGTTCCCGGCGCCATTACTGAGTCCGGAGTGTACTGCCCTGATGGCACCAAGGTTAGCGATACTGAGATGTCTGATGAGGAGTACAACGCTGCTTGCCCTATTTAGATAGTGGCATCGAGGCTTGGAGGTGTAGACATGGGGACTTGGATTTCTTCTTCACTGCTCTTTTCTTCCTTCTTCTTCTTCTTCTTCTTCTTTCTATTATTTCTTCCTTCAAATTTCTTCTTTTAGCCGCAGAGGGTTGGACCGGTTGGTTGTGGCGGACCATAGATATCTTGGTTGAAACCTGTAATCCGCCAGCAACCACTCTGAGCTGTATTCTTAACACACATGGAAAACTAGATCTCTATTAAGATATCATTGATGCACACTGGAATTCAGTTTGCTTTGCAAATCTGTCAGACCAGCCAGTTCAGCCTCTGAATCCACCATCGCACTCCTTTTAAAGAAACCATCTAGCTCTCCTCACTTTCAGAATTGGCTATGCTCTACGAAGCGAGCGAGCCAAATGGAAGATCATATACAAGACGTCAGATGACAAGTATTATTTCTGCTGGATATCCTCATAGACGAGGGAATGACTAGTATAGCACTTCGGTGATCGGCGTTCGGTACTCGGTACTCGGCACTCGCTTAGCTAGTAGATCTCTGCGTTCTCTCCTCCGGATGGCCCAACACAAGTTGATTTCATCACCATCCTCTACTTCCTCTCAATCAACCTGCAGCTGCCAAGAGTATTTCATCCGTGAGTGCTGCGGCGTGGCTCATTATTTTTCCTCCAGTCTGATCCGGTTAACCCCAGCTAAGACAGCTCAACCAACACTTTCTCATCCTTGTTCCCCTTATCACAGCACGCACACACAACCACTCTTATTACTCAAGATGACCGACGTTTCGATCGAGTTCATCTCGACCGGTAGGGTCAAAATGAGAGAACCAATGAGCGGACAACCTATCACCAACAAGAACACCACACTCCGTCTCCTCCGCTCCTTCACAGGAGAGTGGACCCCCTGGATGCCCATTGGCGTCTTCCTCATCAAGCACCCCGATGGACCCATCTTAATCGACACCGGAGCCTCACCTCAATGCATGCAGCCCGGCTATTTTCCAACCTTGAGCTACCTTGCCACGGTGCTCAACAGACTTGAGTTGGAACCCGAGGACGGTGTTGTTAGTCAGATGGAAAAACTCGGCGTCCGCCCAACAGACCTACAGGCTGTTGTTCTCACACATTTGCATCATGATCACGCGGGCGGTCTCAAAGAAATCGTTGAGGCTGCGCCGGGTGTGCCTGTCTACATCAGCACTGCCCACTGGGAAGCTTTTGGGAAGCATCCTACTTATGCCGCCATGCAAGGGTGCGCCTCTAATCATTGGCCAAAGGAGTTCAACTTGAAGTTGCTGAAGTTTGAAGGAGGACTAATTGGGCCATGGGGTCAGTCAGAGTCCATCACAGCTGACGGTACGGTCGTCGCAGTAGAGACACCAGGACATGTTCCGGGACACCTCTCTGTGATTGTCAAAGGCAGCAACTCAAGTACAGAGGACGCGGAGAAGTATTTTATTACCGGCGATGCTACGTACAGTCTAGAGTTGCTAGAAAGAGGAGAGCCAGATGGCATTAATCAGGACCCAATGGCCGCGTTCAAGAGCTTGCAGCTCATCAAGGAGTTTTCAAGGCAAGAAAAGGTGGTTCTGCTGGTTAGCCATGACGCAAATACGGGTGACAGGCTGCGTTTGAAGGAGCTATACCGTCCAAAGGAGGAGTGAAGTTATCGAAACCGAGTGGCAGGGAATATGTAATATTATTTCATCCTACTTGCTATTTTAAATAGTCTTCTACCACAGATCTCGGAATTTTTGGACTATCACTGTGTGTGCGTCGATACTAGCCGCTTCGCCCACCAAAGTCATGTTTCACCCGAGCCGCCAGATCCGCATCGTCGAGTATCCTAATCGCCATCATCGCCATTCCTTTTCCAGCCTTTACAGCTTCTTTATGAGCTTCAATAGTGCCGGCCGCATCAGCAAAACCTCGATTATGGCAGGGGACTCCGGAAGGCGTGGGAATGGCGAATATGCCGTGAAAGCTAGGGACAACGTGTGAGACGTTGCCTTTATTCGCGCTGTCAGCCACAAACTTCGATGCTGGAGAAAGCTAGGGACCCTTACCCATGTCCGTTCCTGCTGATGAGGGCTTATCATCCTCGTAAAGAACATCCCTAGCCAGTAATGCCATCTCACTGACATAAGTCTTGGAGAGGGCTTCGTTCACCCGCAGCTCTTTATAGGGCACCGCTCTGAGTTCTCGAGTTAGTCGGGTGAGATAATAGCATGGTATTCTTTCCAATACACACCGGGTAATTTTGAGAGTGCATCCCGTTGCTTTGGCAGCACCGTTTGCGCAAGCTTCCACTCTTTCGCATAATGTTTCGACTTCGCCACTAGAGTAGCTTCTCACACCCCAAGCCATCCTTGTATAGTCTGGAATGATGTTGGGGACCTTCCCTCCCTCTTCTATGACACCTTGTACCCTCTGATGCGGTTGGATCTGCTGCCGAAGCATGGACACCGTTGTGTATGTCCCAACAGCAGCGTCCAGGGCATCTATGCCATTCCACGGCTCCTGTCCAGCGTGCGCGTTCTTGCCAAAGAACTCCATGCCAAGACGTCGAGATGACAGAGTCCGGAATGCAGCTATTCCAGCCTTGCCGTCCTTCATCTGATGGGCTGGCATTGCGTGGCACATGAGCGCGGCAGAGACGTCATCAGAAAAGGCGCCAGCGTCAATGAGCTTGACCTTGCCACCTCCTCCCTCCTCGGCAGGTGTACCAAGAATTCGGACGCGACCGGCAATTCCCAGTGCAAGGAGTGCCCTGGCAGTTCCAACAAAGGCGGCTATGGAGGCAGTGGCGATGAGGTTGTGGCCGCACCCATGGCCTATATCGGGAAGAGCGTCATACTCGGCGCAGAAGATGACGAGCCGGCCACCTGAGCCTGCCTCTGCCACAAAGGGCGTATCCAAGTCGTATGCATGGCGTTTGACCTTGAACCCCTGGGACTCGAGTAAGTCTGATATAGTGTCATGGGCAAAGACCTCTTGGTAGCAGAGCTCGGGATGAGAGTGGATGCCATTGTTGACCGCCAGGAGATGCTTGTCGATGGCGTCTATGGTGGAAGCAATAGCCCGCCTGGCCATTTGTAGAGACTCGTGTGACTTGTTCTTGGACGATGTCTCGACATTGTAGGATTGCTGAACAAGTGTGGCGGTCATGGTGGTAAGATGGGGGAAGGGTGATGAGTGACAAAAGGGGATAACCAAGATGGTTAGTCTGGTGAACCAATTTGCTCAGCGAGCGGAAGCAGCATCTTTTGTAGTACAATTCCATGATTATGTGAGCCAGTTCAACCTCTCCATACATCTGCAGCGGAAATTTGATGCACTCATCCTCCGAGATCGCCCTCCAAAACATAAATCAATGACCCGCCAATTGAGAGTTGGTGATCTAGCCGCTCCCTAGCGTAATGCATGCTCCATTAACTCACAAGAAAATAGCCGATAGCCGACAATCGCTAGCCGCTAATCTCCTCTGGCAGACTAGCCCTCACTATGGTTCTTGCAACACCAGGGGTTCCCCCGCAACCATGCCAGAACGAGTTGGGACCCATCGAGAGACGATAAGCTGGGGTAATAAATTTGTTTGTTATCAAGTCGTCGCTAATCTCATATGAAGCTTCGTTCTTATATATGGAGGACTGGTCCCAATCTCAGGAGCATAATCTTCATCCATCAACCGATACTTTTGCCTGATTCTTTGTTTCCCTTACCTATCTTGTCATAATGTCTGAATCACACACCAAAAAACCACAACCTGAAGACGGCGATGCTGCTGTTTCGGTCAATGTCGGCGCGATGGAGAAGGAGATGATGGATGATACCTCTGTCCCAACCCTCTCCACAGAGGAAGATGCCCAAATCCTTCGAAAGATTGATCTCTAGTCGTATTGACGATCTCTCTAGTGACCCCTAGTCTTACTAACGGTTCCAGTCTCGTTCCCATCTTTCTCTTCTCGTACCTCTTCCAGACCCTTGACAAGCAGGCACTTGGTTTCTCTGCCATCATGGGATTGGAGGAGGATCTGAATCTCTCGGGAAGTCAATATTCTTGGGCAAGTAGTATCTACTACTTTGGGTACCTGGCGTTCTCATACCCTGCGTCGTATCTCATTGTGAAGCTGCCGTTGGGCAGGCTTATTGCCAGTGCCTGGTATGTGTTCTCGAACCAACAAGTCACGGAACCAACTAACATCGCTGCTCTGAAGTACCATGTGGGGTGCCGTCCTCATTGCATCTGCTGGGTCATTCAACGCCAGTGGACTGCTCGCCGCCCGATTCTTCCTTGGAGTAGCAGAAGCCTCGATTGCCCCAGGTCTAGCAACCATGGTCTCAATGTGGTACAAGAAGTCCGAGCAGCCCCTCCGCCATGGAGTGTGGTTCATGGGAAATGTCATGGCTGGATTCTTCTCTTCTTTGCTCTCATACGCAATCAGTTTCATTAAAGCCGACATTTCTCCCTGGCAGGTATGCGTTGATCTTCATTCCAACTACATATGACTTGCCCTCTAATAAGCTGTATCTTAGATCTTGTTCATAATTTTCGGATCGGTCACTATGCTTCGGGGCCTCTGTCTTCTATGGCTCATTCCCGATCACCCAACTACCGCACGTTTCCTTTTAGCCGAGCAACGCGAAAAGGCCGTCGTTCGAGTTGCCACAAACATGACGAGCGTCAAAAATGACGCCTTCAAGATGTACTAGCTACTAGAGGGTCTTGCCGACATCAAGATGTGGCTGCTAGTCCTCATCATGTTGTCGTCCAACTTGGCTAATGGCTTGCAAAGCGTAAGACCTCTTTGCCCGTTGAGCGTGCAGTGCGCTTCTTCAGGCTGACAACGACAACACAGTTCCAATCCATCATCCTTCAGGGCTTCGGCTTCTCTAAGGTTCACACTTACCTCATCTAAATGATCTCGACAGCCTTCCAGGCTCTAGCTGTTATCATCGCCACAGCAGGTAGCACGTACATCAAAAACTCTCGGACTTATTTCATGGTGGCAATCTACGCGGTGGGCATTGCGGGGGCTGTCATGGTCTAGAAGATAAACCCTGAGCATATCTGGGCCCGGTTTTTTGGCTTCTGTCTTTGCGTCAGCTTTGTGGGCAATTTTCCCATGGTGTTTGCCATGTCAACTGCCAACTTTGCTGGGTTTACAAAGAAGGCAACTGTCAACGCCGCAGTAAGTCGACACGCAAATTCTTTGCTAGGTTTTCTTCTTCTTCTCCAGCCTGCTAACGTCTTTTGGTCAACAGATTTTTGTTGCTTATTGCGCTGCCAACATTGCATCCCCCCAGCTGTTCAAGGCTAGTGAGGCGCCCACCTACGAGAGCGGTTTCGCCGCCTGCGTTATTTGCTTGAGTGCCGCAGCCTTTCTCAGTGCCGTCCTTCGTTTCTATCTCATAGAAGCGGGATCAACTTTACGGAGTTCCAGAGAACAACCCCGAAGAGGTGGATCTGGCTCAAAATTTGGCGGATAAGACTGATGCTGAACTTCCCGAGTTCCGCTATTCCATTTAAGTTAGATCCTATGGAGAGTGTAGTGTCAAAGCCGGATGACTTAAGCCAGCCTTCTGTTGGTTGGTCTGGCTTCTTCGTTGACAGGTACACATTGTAGAGTTAGGTTGATGATAAAATTAGGATCCATGATACGCTCAATAACACAAAGGAGACTACACAAGATGACGACAACACCTCTTCAAACACTGTTTCTCTGAACCGCTCTCTCTGATTCATAAACGCTCAGATATCCTTTTCGTAAAAAGTGAATAACACCTCAGCCAACCTGGAAGGTTACAATAGTATGGATGTTGCCCCTTCCATAATGGACAAAGAGTCGTAAGATTTGAACTCAGAGGCCCAATCCCTGAATCTGCTCTAAGAAGTAGACGAGCCCTCATAACGTCATTGACGGCTACGACAGACGGCGGATGCCCGATAAAGCACCTGTACCGTTCCCTCGGAATCGAGAAGTGCCCCCGAGATGGTTCTCCAGAGTCAATCAGGCCAACCCCGCAATCCATGTCTATTCCCGACATTAGTTGCCGTGAGGTTCGGCGAACTAGGATTAACTTAGCGGCACCGTTCTCCAATCACTTAATCCTTCTTATCGATGGAATCTAACTAGAAATAGAAAGCCGCCCTTGATAAGATAGAAAAGGTTGCCGACAGAGCCGCTGGTCGGCTATCTTTTACCCATCGGCTCGTGTTCCGTCCCCTTGAACATCTTCCCTCACACTGACTCAATCCTCAGCGCTGGTCAACAAGATGGAGTCAGACATCTTCTGCATTGGACCAGACGAGCCTCGTGCTACCTTGCAGCATGTGCCAGCTCCCCGCAGCAAACCCCGGTCTCGGAACGGATGTTGGACCTGTCGTGGCAAAACCGCAAAGAAGCGCTGTGATGAGACACGCCCCATCTGCGGAAGATGCGCCCGTCTTGGCCTTTTTTGCGATTATCGTCCAAGGCCACGGAAATCGAGGGCACCCAGATCGTCACCAAGCCCTTCCGTGACACCAAGGCAGCAGAATTCTTCATCCCCTGCAACCAGCTTGGCTCCTCCTACCGAAGCCCCCTGCTCGCTCTCCCTGGCCCAGACCGACCATGAAGCTATTCGCTATTTCCGGACGGCATTTGCCAGCCTTCATCACACCAAGAATCAGGGATACTCATGCATCTCCATCATGTTTAATCTTGCACAGGATGATCCGATGGTCATGCACATGGCACTGGCGCTCAGCTTTGAGGACATGGACCCAAGGCGTCCTACACCATCCCCAGAATCCAATCAGAGACCAGCCTATCACTACTCGTCCGCCTTGCGTCTTCTTGCAGATGCGGTTGGCTGTGAAGAGCCATGCGAAGACTTTGATTCCCTTCTCACGACTCTGTGGCTCATGGTCCTATATGAGCAACAGTTTGGACACTCGCAGAGTCAAGGCTGCTCTAACCATCTCAAAGGGGCAGCTTCCCTTCTCCAGCACCGCATGAAGAAGTTTCTCCAATTTCCAGCTCCCGATCATGATGTGGATACTCCAACCTGTGCTCTGACACGGAAATCTGGCTTAGATACGAGACCAATGCTTTCCTTATACTCAGCCCGCATGTTGGTATGGATTTCTGGTTCTGACGCGGCCGCAGCTTCAACTGGGGGAGGTGGTCACTTCAATCGGACCTTGATGTCTCTCTTATCGGAAGCACAACCTGAGGATAGCGGCGCCAATCTGAATGATCCTTTTGAACCGCCTCCGCTCTCTCCTCTACAAAGTTACATGCGCATGCACCGTTACTCGAACCCATTATACCGCGTTGCCTGGGCCACACATATCCTCAAGCCGAACTATTAGATGATCTTCAAAATCGCAACATTTACAATCTCTTGACCGTCTGCAACCTACTGCGCTTCATGGTGGCCGAAACCGCCACTATATCCGACATTTCATCAGACGAGTTTCAACAGCAGGCAGCAAGCGTTTCCGCCGCTATTAGGAACGCTAACTACACCTACGCAGAGTTATTGGAAGTTTCTCGCGAGTTATGCACAGAGACGGATCACAGCCAAAGACTCGTCGCCAATATCCGATACATCGTTCCCATCTTCTATGCCATCCAACTCGAATTCCTCCGCATCACGCAACCAAACTCACCTCTCGGACAGGGAAAAAGGCAGCGGTTCCTTCTTGCGGAAATAATAAGACTCGCGTTCCAGTTGCGTGGCCACTCTTTTTAGCTGGACTAGAGACGGATGATCTACTTCATCGTGAATGGATACTGGAGAGGTTTCGGAAGATGAGCGAGATGGGAGAGCATCTGAAGCGGGCATTCCAATTTCTCAAGGATGCTATCGCTCTTCAGCAGAACACTGGACGGAGAGTCGATATAAGAGAGATGATGAAGGGATACCCCATGTTTGTGCTGGGCTAGCTTATTACAAGCATTAAAAATAGCGGGTATGTGTTTAAAAAACGATTAGGAGGAATGGTGCATGTCGGGCCGCTCACGGACTCAAGTGGATTATTCTCATCAAGGGCCTCCCTATCACAAAAATGCATTACAAATCGGAATGACGAAGACCACAGGTCCTCGGATTAGATCGAACCCATAATCAGACCGTGGAAGAAGTGGTTGCTATGTATGGACGGAAGTGAAGTAAATGAAACTCGCTGTTTCGTTGATAATGCATCAATAATACATTATCACCTCTTTTGTAGAGAGGGCAACTTAGATTACCACATTTTCACCACTAGCCTTGCGAGGCGTAGCAATCTCGCCCTCGCCATCATCGGCACCAGTAAGCCGAGCAACAAGGAGAGTGTAGTAGTCGGAATAAAAGTCAGTCAATACTCGACAGAAAGCTGAACCCGGCAAACGTACTTGTGGCGTCGTCAATCTCGGCTTGGGTACTAGCCCCCTTGTGAGCGGGCGCAATCACCTCCTTGTGCGTCATGCGAATGTGCCCCTTCAAGTTCTGGTAGCCTGAAAACAGGCCATTCTAGATACCAAATGTTAGAGTATTTTTCTTGAGCTGTTTTATGAAGTACTCACCTTACTGCACAGCTGCATACCATCGCCTCCACGATGAGGCATGCGGCAGAAGCGCTCACCCATAGGAAGAATAATTCTCCCTTGCTCCTATGCGAAAGGCTCAGTCCAGGTACCATTACATCACTACTGTTCTTGTAACACTTACATCCCGCTCGAATGGTCTCAGTCCAGACCAGCGTTTGACAGTTCCTGGGTTCCCTGGCTCGCCTTCCAGGTACCGCTGATAGGCGGGACTGTCGTGCAGAGCGAGGCCTGTCATACGAGGCATGGTGGGCCAATGGGCGGATGGTAGATTAACCTTTTGAGAAATTTTCTAATGAAAATATTTTGTCGAGTCGATAATGTATTATCAACGTCTGAAAATGAAAGAAGTCAAGGTCAACTCGAGCTGGAAGTGGTGTAAGTCGCTTTTATATGAACTCCAGGATATCCTGTGCATTCATTGGTTCGCGACTCTTGGCCAATCAAAGTCAACGCAAACTGGATCCAATGGTCAATAATCACAGCCGGTAAAAGTGTGCTACCCTACATCTCTCATCAACTCCAAGAGGGTATTCACACATAATTCAATACTGGTTGATTGTATAATACTACGAGTGCAAAATCTACATACATGCAGGCCCTCTAATAAGAAGCTTTCGCATGTTCTTTTTTAGCCAGACCCTATACACTTATCCCTTTGGTTCTTTATCATTCTCCGCATACTCTTTGTCTCTAGACTGCGAGGTCAGTGGCTATTACTAGTGCATTACTAAGGCTACAAAAGAGAGAGAGAGAGGAGTGAATTAAAGCGCAAGAGTACCATTCATTCATAGCTACCTAGGTACTTGTATTCTCCAACCCGGGTACCACCGATTCCATGCCGGGGGGCAGTTTATTACGGTTCATAGAGAAATCACGGAGAAATGGGTGGCTCATCCCTGTGGCTGAGCTTAGGTCGGTTGCGCCACCACGTACCGGGACCCACTGCTAGAGTTCTATCTTATCTTGCCGAAGGCTCCGTGCGATCCAGTTTTTGCACTATCGGCAAGACAGCGATTGTGTAATGAAATCACATGACCTCACTGCCACTGGTGCATCAGCCCACGTGATCAGATTTGCGGTCTGCCCATTTGGCTTGTGGATTTGGCATAATTATGCAATTTCATAAAAAGGGAGAGAAATGCCACATATCTCATCTTAGTGCATTGAAACATTCTCTCGTGCAACGCACACCGCATATTGATAGATCTGAAATGCAAACGAGTGCAAGTTAACGCTTCATTTCGTAGGAAGTCCTACCTATATCAGGCTACGAATTTTACCATTGATCTATCATTCTGGGTTATTGAGTTGTGGAGGACCTTCTTTGGTAAACCGTCAAGAACAGCAGAAGTGTTGGGTATTGAAAACAGCCCTGTATCAAGCACGCAGGGATGGATTTTGGTAGGAGAGTTGAAATGCCTGGACATCGGCATAGAATTATGCCGCCTTCGGAGACTTATATAGAATTGAACTCTGTACCAGGTCACTTTATGGCGGAACAGTATTGCCTTGATCAATTATTATATGGACTTAAGCGCTTAAATCCGTTCCCATTGTTTGTCTTTGCGCCTTCTCGAGACATTGAACGTAATTGCTCCGAGGCAGCATGATTCGTCGCTCGAGCCAAAACGTGCCCAATCCGCTTCACCACGACAGCAGGCATTGACGAATACTATGCCTTTCTCGGCAAGGACTGAACTTTAATTTTGCACAAGTGAGGCTAGACAGGGTTTTTTCTCGTATTGAAAAACGAAAATTACTTGCTACAAGTCTCCGGAATCACACCGATTGCCGAATCTTGTCAAATACGTCCCGTCTGAAAAGTAGTCGAGGCTGTCTAGGTCGCATAATGGTGTCCTTCATCCGGAGATAATGGAATTAAGACTATATTATGCACTAGTCCGTTGAACTAACGCGTCTGAGAAGCAGAATGGAATTGGTGTTGGTGTTTTGGTCTTGTCTATGCATAGAGGTGTAAGTTTGTAATCCGATATCATGTTCGGGATGAGGCTCGTGACGATGGGGTAATATTCTGTTGGTCAACCAGTCAGAACGCTACTTGGTGCTGTGGTATATATACATTCACAAAGGGGGGCAAGGCATTGTTTCACATTTCTTGCGAACAAGAGGAATTCATAGCAGCTAGAGACTCGAACACACAGAATTCATGGGGTGTCTGCAGGGGGCATGGAGATCGCGGACCCGAGAACCACCCCGGTAGCCCGAAAGGTTTGACAGGAGTCTTGGGTCAGTTCAATGCCGTCCCGCTTCTCCGCCCCAACTCCGTCACCCGCTCCGCTTGATAGACAACGGAAGCTCCGGTTGGTAGATGATTGGAGCTATCAACCGCCAAGTCGAAAGACTATGCGTTGTGATACGTTGGACATGTGATTCTTGTATAAATAAGACCAGAGACCATCCCCAAGGTGAGACTCAGGCACTCATCAACCTTTCAAGTTTCTACTTAACACCAAAATAGCTTATACTCAACAATCTTACCATAATGACTTCACCTCCCTCTTTTGAAGCCCCTTGGTCCCTGGTTGACAAGACAGCCATCGTGACCGGAGGCTCTCGTGGCATCGGACAAGCCATCGCCATTCACCTCTCCCGCAAAGGCCTCATCAAGTTAGCCATCACCTATGCCACCAATTCCCAAGCAGCCGAGGCTACTCTCGAAACATGTCGTGGCCTGGGAGTGAAGGAAGCAGTTGCTATTCAGGCGGATGCACTGGATCCCGAGTTTGGCCCAAAGGTCATCACCCAAGTTCTTGAACGACTCAACACCACCACCATCGACATTCTTGTCAACAACGCTGTCTTGACCGACCACTCGAGAGTTCTTCCCGTCAAGGAGACTACCCTTCAGAGCTTCCTTGACGTGATGCAAGGAAATGTTTACGCCCCAGTTACACTCACCACTGCGCTTCTACCTCATCTCCCCGCCTACGGAGGTCGTGTCATCAACATCTCAAGCGTACTCGCCTACCAAGCCAACGCCGATCCTACTATGACATATGGAGCTAGCAAGACCGCTCTTCAAAGCTACACTCGCTCGTTTGCCGAGGCCTTTTCTAAGGAGTCCCACGCCACCTTTAACAGTGTAATCGTGGGGCTGACCCTCACTGATTCGATCAAGGCCAGCAAGGACTTGATGCCCCCGGGTTATTTTGACGCGCAGATTCGAGACACGTCAGCTGCGGATAGAATTGGCGTTCCGGAGGATATTGCTTACATTGTTGGATTCCTTTCTAGTGAAGAGGGCCGTTGGGTGAATGGTGCTGCTATTAGTGCAAATGGAGGCAACAAGCTTGTCATGCCGGCACTCGGCTAAACTGATGTCGATAGCTACAATGTCCTTTATCGGGTTAGGTAATTCGTTACTTTGATGCAGCTATTTATTGATGGCTAAATACTCTTTCCTTCGGAGCCGAGTGACAAAGACTTGAAGCCTTGTCGACCGTCGGGAGTTGAAGCTAAATAAATACGTGTAAAAGGGTCGTCTTGTGACAATTGACATGGAAGACAATTAAAGAAGTGAAAGTTTGTGCCATCCAACCTGCATCTGCTCCTCCCGGGGCGCAGTGCCTTTACATTGGCCAAAAAGACACCGGAATGGGTGCGTATGTCGGCTCAGACATGGGGTACAGAGATCCCACGTCTGCTTGCCCACAATCTTGCCACTGCACTTATCCCGTTTAGAGAAGCCCCTCCTGTCCAGGAGAAAGAGTTCCGTTCGTGACTGCATAACCGTGGGCCCGGATAAGGTGACCCCAAAGTGGCATATACTTATCAGACCAAGGGAAGATCTTCTCGGCACCAGGAACGTTTCGCCAATCACGCATCAACTCGCCAATGATGGTATACAGGCTTACAGTGTGTACCCCAGCCCTTGCCATGCGATCATTAGAAACCTCACGAACCAGAGTTGAGCTAGTGCCTGATGCCTCAACGTTGGCCCAGACTGAGAACCCCTCTTCACGGAGAGAGAGGGCCAGGAAGGTGGTGCACACGTCGGTTACGATGCCAGCAATAATGACTTGGGTCTTGTTGGTTGCTCGCACTGCATTGCGGAACTCTTCGCTGTCCCATGAGTTAATCTCCCCTTGTCTTTGGATCAGAGGGGCGTTGGGATGCATCTCCTTGATCTCGCGGACGAGCGGGCCGTTGGGACCTAAAGCACACATTAGTCGCTGCTCTCAGGGCCGGGGTTCACTCCAACCATAGTGGAGAAGATTGCGTACCTGAATCGGCTGATGTTGTGATGACCACTGGGATGTCAAAGGCTTCTGCGATGGCTGCATGCGCGATAGCCTGGTGGTGGTAGAGAAGGGGATCAAAGTCCCTCACGATGTTAATCAGGCCCTCTTGGATATCTACAATGAGAAGAACCTTGACAAGGTTAGTAATGAAAGCTGTGATGGCTGGCGGTGGTGTAACTCACAGCGTCGTCCTTGTCTAGTCGCTCGTATTTGGGGCCTGGCTCCTTTTTGCCGATGATGGCCGCAGGAAGCATGGCAGCGGCGAGAAGAGACGGAAACTTCATTTTGGCTTGTTAAAGTTGATGGTTTGATGTTGTGAGGGGTGTTTTGAGGATGGGAGATGAGAGGATGTGGTTGCTGCTACTAACAAACGCCTCTCCAATCTGATGAGGCCATGACATTTTATATCGATTTCTTTCTTCTCGCAGCCTCGTCGGCATCTTCATCGTTACCGAACATCTCGATCTTCCTCTACTTTCCTCATCCGGTGAAACCGGGCGCGACACACTAGAGTCGACAAGATAAATAGAATAGCCAATCCTCCGTCCTAAATCCAATGCACGAGCGGGTTTTCTCCCGACTCAAGGCAACCCCCAAGCCTTAATTGGGGTCGCACTGGAAGCCATCGCGTACTTCATTTCCCTCATCTGGGGGCCCTGTCGTAGAAGTCCAAGTGGCGAACAACAACAAGAGCCAAGAAGGTTGGCACTTACTTGATGCACGAGCGGAAAATGAAAGCCGACTTATACAATAACCGCGCGGCTCGGGGAGACTCTCCGTGAGGCTGGAGTCTTGGCTGTCAGCAGACTTGCAGTTGAGGCCAGTCATAGAGGTGCGGGGCCGGGGTGACGGACAACTGCCGGCTCCGTCCCGGGAGCTGAAGGAGGGTTCAGCTGAGGCATCTTGGCTCTGCAGTGAGGCTCGGGATACGCGGATAAGCATATCTGGGTGAACATGTGGGGATACACAGCAGGGAGCCAAGGGGGCCAGCGTTGCCTTGCAGCTGAGGATGCATTTGATGGAAATTGGACAGATGTGATTCGCTCCGCGCTCAATTTCGCCGCTTCTGGCAAAGAGTTCCCACCCTTGAAACACTGGGGATACTGTATGTACTTTCATCCCACCACAGTGAATCATCTTGGCAACATGCAGCCGACAGTTTCCGGGTCTTTGACTGTCACACAGTGTTTTTCGGTAACAAAGAAGACCTTGGTAATTGGTGTTGGCATCCTGTGAGGCCATCCTGCCTGGCGTTGCAATAAAGTTCTTACGCGACGTGACACAACTGGACTTGAAAGGTGACACAAGAGCGGTGACCAACTGGAGTCAGTCGGTTACTTCAGGCGAATGCAATATCAATGGTATCTATTGTACTTGGCGCTTTTGGTATTCTTGGCGATATATCCAACAACAAGTCTCTCCATGTATCCTTTAACAACATGTGTGTAACCCACCGTGTGAAAGACAGTCTTGGCACACTTCAACATCAGCAAGTTGCTGGGATTGCTGACAGAACGTGCTAATGCAGGCAGCTAAGTTTCAAGGTCTTCTTTCCTCGTCCAGTAGCCTTGTTTGCTCCACAGGAGCTTTCTTCTGCAACGTTACCCAAATGGCAGCCCCTATGATCAGGGCACTACCGATGAAGCTTGTTACCGGCGGTGTAGTTCCCCAGACGACGCGCTCGATGATGAGCGCAAAGACCATTTGAACGTACTTGTGACCCGGTTAGATTACCTTTTCTAGTTTATGCAGTGGGTGGCGGACTTACGATGAGATTTGTGGCTCTGCCAGCCTTTTCCCTCTGCAACCCTTCTGTCAAAAGGACCTGGAGCAAGAAACCTGAGACTCCGATTGAAAGGAGGAGAATCCTATTCAAGTCAGTCGCTGGCACGGGTGAAGGCAAGTTATCACATACCACTCGATGGTGCTTTTGGGGATCTCGAATTGGAGATCAGGGTGAATCATGATGATGAGAAACGAGCTGACAGTCGCCAACGTGGCAAAATAGTTGACGCTCACAAGAGAGTGCGCTCGCTTCCCAATGGCGCGAATCGTGCTGTATGCCGTAGCCGCTGCAAATGAACCAAAGATGGAGCACATGATGGCGATGGCACGCTCAGTGGGTGTCACCTCTGGCGGTGGAAGAATGCCTCCTTGAACAGCTACGCCGGGAACCATGGATTCCACGCCAGTAGACAACGCTGATGCATTGGGGCCTTCGGGGAACAAGAAAGCTGGTCGAGCGACGAAGAGGACACCTGTGAAGGCGATGAAGCCGGCCGCAGCTTCCTTGACTGTGAAAGGTTCCTATCGACAAGAGTTGGTAAGAAGTTCTTAATGAAAAGTGTGTTCGGCATACATGTAAAGCGACCCAGGAGATGAATGCCGTCATGGTAGGGACAAGGAACGTGATGACAGTGGCGTCAGAGATGGCCAGATACGATAACGAGTCTACGAGTATTAGAACATGAAATACCAGTAGACGAGAAGGTCTGCACTTACAATATAAGCCAATCAACCCGGCTGTTCCGGCAAAGCCTCTCAACAGCAACAACCCTCTAACCTCTCGTGGGCCAAAAGGAAAGCCAGGAACTTTTTTATACCACATGCCTAGAGATCCAGCGATGGCGGTGGCCAGCATTCGCACAAAGATAACTTGCAAGGCATGGTATTTTGTTTCAAATCCTGTTTCCAAAAGTCTCGTTGTCATGGTCATCTACCTTTGTTAGTATCATGAAGTTTCTCCGCAATCGCGACAGTGTCTTTTCACTCACAATAGACCCAAACATTTGTGCCAAAAAGACAAGAAACAACCCAATGTTGTTGCTGTAGATCTCCTTGAGAGTTACCCACAGGCTGTTCTCATTCTGAGACTCCTGTTGGCTTGTCTCAGGGCAAGATAAGGCGTCATCGGTGGAAGCAGGGCTCCCATTGGCGGCAAGAAGGAGGGAGGCTTCCGGCGCATTTGACGCCGGAGCTGGGGTCTTGATTGTGCCGTATGACATTGCGGCTGTTAATTGAGTTATCCTGGAGGTTTTTGAAAGCCAAATTGTTCTTAGTCCCAGGTCAGTCAAATTTTCACCCCTCGCCTCGCCTTTTCCTTGTTTGCCGCTTCTTTGAAGCGATATCGGCCGGACTAAAGTTTGTCCTAGTCTGCAATGTTACCCAAGGTGCATAACTAGAGTAATGCACAGATATTAACAAAGTACATTTTGGGTCTTTGACAGAGGCACTATGAAGTTGGTAATTACAAATGTAAGTCTATCTTAAAATACATATATACGAAATGAATGATCATAACCTTTTCCTACATCGTCCTCTTTGTCTTCTATTTTGGCCATTAGATCCTCAGATGTCTGAGCTGCCACTGCCATTGTACTCCCTTGTGCCCAACATTGTGAGGGCAAGGAACTAACATCCAGAATATCTAAACCCCTCGGGAGTCTCAAATGGATGCAGCAAGGGACCTCGAAGGCAATAACATACCTTCTTCCTCAGTAGGGCATGTTATAGCTTCACAGCAAAACGCTCCCTAAGCCACCCTCCGTAGCGATAGAATAAGACTGGCACTGGAAGAAAAGCCACGCCTATAAAACCTAGGACGCTATTCCCCCACCCAAGTCCCAGGTCCGCATACAAAGACGGCCCTGCCAAAGGAATGAAAGCTGCAAAAAGAAGTCGAAGAACCACGTTGGCAGCCAACGCAGAGGCGGCAGCCTCAGGGCCAAAAGCATCCACCAAGTAGAGCTGAGTTGGCGTTAAAATCCAGAGAAAGCCAAGTCCAAATAACCCACTACCAAGAATGGGCACGATCCAGTGTGCCTGCTTCTCAGCTGCCCAACCATACCAGAAGATGCCGATGGGTACGGCGGGCATAGCCCATATCATAGGCTTCAGGCGTCCTTCAGGTTTGGGTGAATCTCCGAGTGCCTTCTGCAGCTTGTCACTCACGGTAGCGTAGGCTCCGAGAGAGACGGCCATTCCAATTCCGACGCCGAGATATGACAAGCCAGAAACACCGGCGGAAAAGTGGTATTGTTCCTCAAAGACGGTGGGAAATGTGGTGAAGAGTATAAAGAGGAGGCCGAAAACGAACGCGCATAGGAGGGAAAGAAGAAGAACGATTGGTGATAAGATGAGAAGCTTTGTTGGTCGAACAATAGCGCGAAGGAATAGCTGGCGAGGGGTCAGACCCTGATCCATCTTGGAAACTAGAGCAGCATTGCCAGTTTCTTTCCGGAGGCGAGCAGCTTTCCATTTTAGGAGTACGGCGGCATTGGTCTCGCGAAGGAAGAAGATTGATATGATGAATGTTACTCCTGCCTAGATCGAACCGTCAGCAACTTGAGAATAGTAGTAGTTGTACCCAACTCACTAGGATTGTGATGATCCAAAAAGTCCATCGCCAGCCAATTGATTCCGACACAAAGCCACCAACAATTGGGCCCAAGACCTTGAAGAATTGTCAGCATCATTGAAGTTTGTGGGATGATGCTACCTACAGGTCCCAGAAGCGGTCCTATCATCCACAACGACATTACTCTTCCACGTTGAGCAGGCGGAACGACATCAGCGACAGTTCCTCCACCAACTGTCAGAGGACCCGAAGCAGCACATCCGGCGAGGAATCTAAAGGCGAGAAACATGCCCGTGTCTTTACCCAGAGCACACCCGATGATGAAACCAATGTAAATGACGTTGCAGGTGTGGTAGATGACAAGGCGTCCGTAAAGTTCGGATAGCGGTGCGATAAACATTGGTCCAACGGCGAAACCACAGAGGTAAATGGATACGGTGAGACTGACGATGGTGGAACTGGTGATGTTGAACTCGTTGGCAAGGGCGCCAGCTCCAGGTGCAAACATTGTCGCGGCGAGGTTGCTGTATGTATCTAAGTCAGTACATGATTTGCTTGGTCAAAGGAACTGCCTTACGCAGTGAGCAAGAACGAGCTGGCGAGAACGACTTGGATTATGCGTTTCCATTCTGCCCAGTTCCGGGGGTTTTGGGGATCATCCGGCCCATCCCAGTCGACGACGTTGTCCTTTGTCTCTTGTTCGATCGTTGTTTGGTCAGCCTCGCTAGATTGTTGGCCGTCTCCCAACATGGCCGGCTTCTCGTTTGCGGATTCCAAGTCGGCTGCCATGATATGCTGTCGAGGGCGGTAGGTGTGAGTCTGGGATATTGACGCATGTTTGTTCACTGGTGCCAGGCTTTGCTTGCTATATAGGTATTTGAAGGCCGGACGATCGCCGGATGATCGGCCGTATAGTTAAAGCAGTCATGGCTATAGTTGTTTGGACAAGTGCTGTAAATGCGGAGTTAAACTCGAGATTTGCTTATGTCCGGCCGGTTCACGCGCGGAGGGTCAGACGGATGATCGGATGGTCGGATGGTCGTTGATTTCTCCATTGTCTCTCAGTTTGCGACGCCAGACATCTTCTTTCTCTTGTTAAACTGTTTTAAAGCGCACAAGGAGATACTTCCGCTTTAGGCATCCCAGATTAGCCCACCCTCCGTGAACGAGGTTGAGATCCGCTAGCACACCATGGCCTACGATGCTCACCCTCCGCGTCCACCGCCAAATCGACGCAGAGACAAAGTCCAGCTTTCCTGCGACCCTTGCAGACACCGGAAGTACGTACTCCATCGCCGTCCGTTACAAACTCGTGCACGCTTACCTTTGTTAGGCTAAGGTGCGACAGGCACCACCCATGCGGAGCTTGCTCAAGGCGTGGCCTTACCAACTCATGCAACTATGCGACAACATCTTCTTCAACACCTGATAATCAAAGGCCCGATGTTCCCCCACCCTCTGCTGGTCTCCATGGCAGAATCTCTGAACTGGAGAACCTTGTCGTGACGCTCATGAAAGGCCAATCACTCCCAACTCCGCCCGCACCGACATCACCGAGACCAACCTCGCCATCACTGACAGATGTGTTCCCCGAGATCTCAAGACCAAAGAAATCTCAAGATGAAGATGCATCTCCGGCAGATCCTGGCACCCTAGAGGTGCGCGAGTCTGGAACCAGCTATGTCCAGAGTGTTCATTGGGAGGCCATTCTTACCAAGATCAGAGGACTGAAGGAGGACCTAGTCACTGATAGCAAGGCTCCTACCGGTTCACAATTGTTCTATGGCCCGAACCGTCATGCAACTCGAGATGAGATACTCGCTGCTGTTCCTCCTCGTCCAGTTGTTGACCGTCTCATGGCCCTTCACTTCGATTCCTACATCATCACTCCATGTCAGTACATCCAAACCTTCCTTCCGCTCTCAGAGGTATTGACTGTATGCTGTAGATCTCATTCATGGCAAGAAGTTTCTCCGAGAGGTGGGTTCCTTCTGACTCGGCCGATTACGAGCTGTCTGACATCTCATCAGTACGAAGCCTTCTGGGAAGATCCATCCGCAACTTCTATCGCTTGGATTGGTCTCATGTTCTCCATGTTATACATTGCTGCGCAGTTGCAGACCTTCGCCATTGACTTCCCTGACGGACGAGCCGAATCACTCAAGGCAGAATATCTCACCATGAAGGATGCATTCCGGGAGAAGGCCGTTCAGTGTCTTATTCTGGCCAGGTATACGACGGGAGGACCATATATCCTGGAAACCCTCATAACGGTCCTCACCGGAGAGTTTATACTCTTGAAAGATGGCGTCACTGATGGCTGGCTTTCCATCGGCATGATACTTCATGTTGCAATGCGCATGGGCTATCACCGGGACCCAGATCACTTTCCTGGGATATCTCCATTCGAAGGTGAGATGCGTAGACGCATCTGGACCACAATCCTTCAGCTAGATCTGGTCATCTCTCTGGAGATGGGCCTTCCTCGGAGTGCCACAGATACGCACATCGATACAAAACCACCCAGGAATCTACGCGACTGTGACTTTGACGAAGACACGACCGAGGTGCCTCTGCCGAGACCAGAAACAGAATGGACGCCGGTGCTACCTCTGATTGCAAGAGGGCGACTGATAACAGCTCTCGGTTTGATTTGCGACGTCAACACGGATATTACTCCCCCTTCCTACGATGAGGTGATCAAGATCGATGCACTCCTCAAAGACGTGCACAATCGTTCTATTCCACCCGTGCTACGCTGGGAAACCATTCCACACCCCATCACGGATAGTCCAACCCTTGTGGTACAGCGGGTAAGCATCGAAACGACTTACCATAAATCACGCATCCTACTATACCGAAGAGCTTTGATCAGCTACCCAGTTCAACAGCCTCAAGAACAGGACAGGCAGTCGGTGCAAATTTGTTTAGACTCTGCACTCAAAATTCTCTCTTTTCAACAGATGCTTCACGAAGAGTCTCAGCCATTTGGTCGTTTATGTCAGCTCAGATGGAAGGTCACGCGTATTTTCAACCAGGATGTTCTCCTCGCGACGAGCGTGCTCTGTCTCTACCTTCAAGACGTCGATAAGTTTGAGACTGCAGGACAGACTAGGGCAGAAGAGATTCGACAACAACTAACCCTCTCTCACAAGATCTGGGTTCAGATTAGTACGGTATCTGCGGAAGCTTGGAAAGTAGCGAAAGCTCTGAGCATCGTGCTTGGAAACGCAGAACAGTCTGTTGGGGACAGTAGTGGGCCCAGTTCTTGCGACTTTCTGACCGATTTTGATGGGAATGAATTTGGCGCAATGTCCAGCAATCAATGTGAGAAGCACACTTGTTCATGCCGATTGTAACTAACAAAAAGACCTGACAGATTTTCCTTCTAGCTTTTGCTCTCCCCTCACCTTTTTCGATAGTGTTCTGGAAACTCGGGGGATATAAAAGATGATTATTTTGCTGTCGCCGCGGTTGCTATAGTCGTCTGTGACTGTCATTATGAGGAGAAAGGAAGAATCTGAAGACCATGGGAGTTTCAACTGCACACTAGGATGGACTTAAGGGAGGCTCATGTATTTAACTCCATTGTCTCCAAAACTGATGCTTAAATCAGATATTCTGTGATCTAATGAGAAAATGGACGTCGATTATAAGCCTCGTCTTCCTCAGGCTTTCCCTCCTGAGGGGCATCAGTAGCCTCCTTTTCCAAAAACCAGGACGGGTCGCCCTCTGTCACGGCCAAGCTAGAGCCGTCACCCAGCCATCGCAGAAGATTCCCAGTAGGATCAGCGCTTTCAAACATGTAGTCCTCCCATCGCGGAGCCCGCAAGACCTCTAGACACTGTGCCGAAGATCCAGGCCACAAACCAACAATCCGTGATCCAGTGGTGTGTGACCAATACCATGACGAACAATCATCTGTGTAGACGGTCCGCTTAAAGTACTCATCGATGTAGTGACTAAAATCAGCTACACGCTCCGGTCTGACCTCAAAGCTGGAGTAATCCTCTTTTTGTAGTTTGCGGATCATCTTGACTGCGTAGTCACCTTGTCCTTCAAACACACTGAGAAGACTACCAGAGCCGAGGCTCGAGTTTGGTCCACCGATGAGTAGAAAGTTTGGAAATTCGTCCACTGCCACAGAGAGGTATGTCTCTGCGTGAGGCGCCCACTTCTGCTCCAGCGTCACGCCGTTGCGGCCAGTCACTGTAAATGTTGGTGGTGCTCCGACGTTGTATCCTGTCGCGCAAACCACAACGTCCAATTCAATCTCCTCTCCAGTGCTGAGCTTCAGACCGTTCTCAGACATCTCCTGAATAGGTGTGTTGCAGAAGGTAACGTTGTCCTCCTTGAGTGCTTCGAGATATCCTGGTCCTGGGGTGAGTCGGCGGCATCCAGGAGCAAATGTTGGGATGATGGCTTCGTAAAGATCAGGTCGGCCCTCTAGACGTTTCTTCATGTAATCCGTGAACTTGGCCAACGCACTGGCCTGTTCTTGTGAGTCTTTGAGAGTAAAGAAGTACTTTTTGCTGGCTTCACCCTCCAATGTCTTGCGGATTTTGTGGTAGTGTTCCGGATGCCGTGCCATGTACTCCTGCTCCCGCCGAGAGACTGTTATATAGACTTGGTTAGCTCCTCTTTTTCTTCACTTCCACTTGAGCAATTGGCTGTGACGCACATTTTGAATCCCCAGGCTGTCTCCCAAGCTTCATCATTGCAATGTCCCCAAAGGAGTTGGATACCCAGGTAGGGCTTCGGGCGAAGTTCCAAACTTTGATCCCCTCGAGTGGTTGAATGGCTGGCACAATTTGAATTGCGCTAGAACCATTTCCAATAACGCCAACTCGCTTGTGGCGAAGATCAACACTGTGTTTCTGTCAGTGGTTGAGAATCGTCTTGTTGCGTCTTGGGAGCTTGCCTTTCATCCCACTGACCAGAATGAATGAGTTTTCCTTTGTAATCCCCGAGGCCTTTGATGCGAGGCCACATGATTTTATTCAAGCCGCCCTTGGCTGATATGACAACATTCGCAGTGTCCTCGAAGATTTCGCTGGTCTTTATGTTGTGGACTTTGACTCTCCTACCCATTGAGAGAATCAGCGCCCATTCTCTGAGCTAGGTGAATGTATGAAAACTTACCAAATCTTCATCCCAGCGTCCCAAATACACTCCTTGACAGCGTGAGAAGTCTTGATGAATCGCGTTGCACCATATCTCTCGGCAACGTCCTGCATATAAGCTCGAATTTCAGGTCCTGGGGCATAGAGAGAGGACCAGTATGGGTTCGGAGCAAAGCTGAACTAATAAGAGTAGGCTTTGAGCCGGCATAGCCAGTTATCGATCTATAGATGTCATTGGTTCCAAGTCAATGAATAGAAACTCACATGGGATATCGCATGCTAGCCCGGGGTAGCGGCCCAACCACCTGAGACACAGTTAAAATCAATACCATGGCCGAACAGCATCTTAAGCTCACCAGACACCCGCAAGCCCATCGTTTTGTTCGTAAACCTGCAGCTGAACATTTCTAAGCCTCTGAGATATCCTATGACCGCGCATGTCAGAAATTTGCTGCCAGCCAAGATTGCCAAAGCAAGGGTAGCTACGTGATGCTAGTGTATATGCCCGAGCAGCCTGCTCCAATGATGATAAATCTCATGGGCCTCTGGTTCTCGACCGGGACATTCTTGAGGGTAAAAGGAACGTCGCTAATGTGTTCGCCCATGATTTGGTTGGAGTTGAGGGTTAGAAAGGAGAAAGAATGAGCAATCGTGCTTGCGTGGTTGTGACCTTCAATGGCAAGATCCCAATGACTCGAATCGTTTTCCCGTTATTTAAATGCCCAGATGGATGGGAGAAATAGTCATGATAGTCGCAAAGTCAGGGTATTCGGCAAAGGGTTCCCGGGCCCCATGCATAGCAGCCCCACAGGGGTTACTACACCAACATGGATGTGATAGTTAACATAGTCAGGCCCACATGAAGGAAGTGGTGTGTAACTTCAGGGCCTGGTCACCAGGTCTGTCCCACATGGAATCTGGGGTACTGGAGGCTCTAGACACGGCTAGGGCGGGCTGCCTGTGTGGGACTCTGTTTTGAAGCAGGGTCCTCGGCAATCATTGCTCGCCTTGAACCCCATCCTGAAGCACGTGGAACACAGGGCCGAGTCTCGAATCGTATGGCCCATCTCAATAGCCCTACTCACTACGTTCCTAGCGTTAGAGGCTTGGCCCGCTGTCATTGTTGTCACTACCATCACTGCCGGCATCTCATCGCCATGAAATCTGTCAACGTACCTGACTCCAGGTTTTTATTTGAATCAACAGAAGCTGAGGAGGGCTTCTAACAGCTTACCAAGACCCCCTACTTCCTTTGCTAGCTCGAATATGGTACCGTCTCTCGCGGTTGCTCCATCATTCCACCTCAAGATCTGTCTAGAAACACCATCAATCCCCGGGCCATAAACTACCACTTTCTTCTCCTCCGCGCCAAAAGCCGGCAAGTTGTCGCCTCCGTTTACAAACGACAGAACGTCTTCAGCTAGTGATCTAGCCACATGTCTGTTCTCTTGGCCATATTTCTCGTCATAGTTGCCCCAAAGGTATGCAATATCCAAGATATGATTCGCCCAACCAGTGTGAACACCATCCCATGGGTTTGGCTCGTTGAGGTGACCCAGAACGCAATCTCCGGGGAATGACTCGGCAAATTTCACAGACAAAGCGTAGTAGCCGACATCAGTGATGGCTTGAGTGATGCTGAGCAAGGATTCTTCGTCTGGCGTGTTGTCACGTATGTTGTAGTGATCCAACACTTTAGAGGCTGCCGTTTGCCCCAAGGTCTTGATCAAATGAGTTTGGAAGCTTGTTGTGATACCTTGTTGGCGGGAGTGGAGGCTGAGGATGTTGAAAATGGACCCCTGACGACTGATATGAGTAAAATTCGCAAATAAAGCAATAAAGGCCGATCTTACGTCAAACTGGCTGTCGATGGAAAACAGACTTTTGCACCATCGATTGCTTGAGATTGGAGATTCAATCATGTCATTGGCGTCAAGAGTTGCTGCGGCCGGGATCAGGTCATGATCAATTGTTGGACCAACTGCGATCATTTCATTTGAAGCTTTGGCCAGCATAACCTCAACTGGAATGCTCAAGAGGGATCCGATCCGGCTTTCAGGAGACTGCTCATCCAGAGCCAGTGCCCGAATAGCAGAGTTGTAGACGGATTCAGCTTCTTCTGGTTCACGCGGTTTTAATAGGGCCGAGGAGCCTCCAAACAGGATTGCTTGGCTAAACAAGGCTTCCTCGGACTGCATGTGGAAGTCGACCGACGCTGTAAACTTCAGGTCAGAAACTAGTATAGGATAGACATCGAAGAGTGTCGTGTTACCTGCGCCAGCACTTTGCCCAACGAGCGTGATCTGGTCCGGGTCGCCTCCAAACCCAGGAATGTACTTCTTTATCCACCGCAGTGCAACTCGTTGGTCTCGAAGGCCACGATTAGGCTTAAAGCCCGCATCGGATAGCTCTTTCGAAGACAAGAATCCTGGTATACCCAATCGATAACTTGTGCGGGTTAGGAATAGTCTTGATAGGAGGTGTTGGCTTACTTGAAATTGACTGCTATTATGGGTTTGCCCATCTCCATTGATAACTTGACAATTCTGCTTTGGTCGTAATGAGGGTATGAGCTGGACCCAAAAGTGAAGCTGCCACCATGGACAAAAACCAACACTGGAAGTCGGGAGGCCTTGTTGCAGTCCTTTGGCAAGGTGATGTTGAGGTTCAAACCATCCAGGTCGGACATTGGGGGAACGTCAAACTTGGGGATGGCCTGTTGAATCAACTGCATTTCCATATCAACAGCTCCATGTGGCATGACGACGGGTGGACTAAACTACAGTCAGTGACAGATTGCATCCTTCATGGACAAGCTCATACCCATGTCTTGTCGCTGTAAGATAACCCTCGCTGGGGTACTCCATGATTTGCGCGTCAGCTAACCGATTTTCGAGAGAAGCATACTTGAGACCGAGGCATTGAACAACCCCATCTCCATCTCTAACGCCAATACGTCCAATGACGGGGTGCTGTAAAAATGAGGCGGCCTCGGGAGCCATGGCTTGACATCTACTCAGGGGCGTCTGAGAACCGGTCGTGTCACAGGAGGAAGGAGGAAAGAGGAGAGATTCTGAGCTCCAAAGGGAAAAGCAAGCAGGAGACATTGCCGGTCTAGGCCTCGGTAGCCTCCTCAACTATTTAACTCCAACTGGTTGGGATGTCACAGGTTCCACTCTTTAGCGTCGTGTGGGGAGGGGAAGTCCAAACTCTACCGATTTACTAAACCTGATTGAGAACGGGAATCTGGGGTTGACGTTTCCCCCACATTCTTTAGACTTTGGCAGGTGGGATAGCCGTTTGTGAAAACGCGGGGAGGGTGACTGGATAGCAGGGTGGCACTATAGCATCGAAGCTAAGATAGAATGAATATTAAACCCCAGCGATTCTCACAACTTGATAACTTGAGATTAAACTACCTTTCAAACATTCATCTCTCATAGCATAGTATACCCCCCTTTCACTTCTTCATCATGGCGAACGACGCTGAACGCAACCGGCGTCGCGCAGAAGACGCCCGCGCAGCCATCGAGTTTGAGGATGATCCCCATCGTGCCGCATTGGAAGATGATCCTGAACATACTGCGGTTAGCTTAAAAACTTGGCTCGCCATTATTGTAAGTCTTGCACAGAATCTTGGGTAGCGTGGCTAATTCCTCGCGTCTCAAAAATAGTCCATGTCTGCTTCTTTCGGCCCTGCGGTTGGCCTGGGATTCACCTGTGTTGCTGCCGTTGTCGTCCAGATTACCAATGATCTGGGAAACGACGCTGAAATGGCTTGGGTGGTCGGCGCCTGGTCACTGGCGACTGCATGCTCCTTCTCCCTCGGTGGACCTCTCAGTGATGTCTTTGGCCGTAGAGATCTGATTCTCGGCGGCCAGGCAGTTGTCATGATAGGTTGTATCGTGGGCGGCGTCGCAAAAAATGTTCCAACTTTGATTGCGAGCGAGACGGTTATAGGTCTTGGGACTGGCTTTGTCTTTGTTGCTTACGCTGGTGTTCCTGAGATGCTGCCAAATAAGTGGCGTGCTCTGGGTGTTGGAGTCCTAGAGGGTGGTATCATGGTCCCCTGGTAAGTGAACCTGGCTTCGCTTGTTGACTTGGAAAGCTAACCGTGAAATTTCAGGGGAATGGTTGGTGTCCTTCTTGGAGCTGCCTTGTTCGAGTATGCGTCATGGCGCTGGATCTTCTATCTCGGCATCATCGTCGAAGGGCTCGCTCTCGTTGGAACAGCCCTGTGTTACTGGCCAACATCCCGACCTCGTGGTGACTTTGATAAAACCCGATGGCAGCAGTTCAAGGAAGTCGACTGGCTTGGACTCTCTCTCTTCACCCTTGGCCTTGCAACCGCCCTTGTCGGCCTAACCTGGGGCGGTAGCCCAGCACATCCCTGGAAAAGCGCGAGTGCCATTGTACCCATCGTGGTTGGGGTGCTAGTCGTTACACTTGCGTTCGTCTACGATTTCAACTTTGCCAAGGCACCTCTCTTCCCTGTGAAGCTCTTTCGCATGTGGCGCGGTTTCGTCGTGCTTCTGATTGGACTTTTCATCTCGGGCATGAACTTCCACGCCATGTCTGCCCTCCTCCCTCAAGGATCCCTTTTCATGTTCACAACGGATAACATCCAGATCGGACTCATTTCACTCCCGAACAACCTTATTTCAACTATTGTTGGTTCCCTCGTCCCTATCTGCGCGCACCGACTGGGCCATGTCAAGTGGCTTTTCGTGGCCGGCATGGCCTTCCAGGCAATCTTCCTTGGTGCCAGTGCTGCTACTGTTAACCCTAATAATAGGTGGGCATGGACTTTTGTGCCAGCCTTTGGTGTTCCCATGTTCCTCATGGTAACCATTCTAGGCTACGCCATCGCTAGTTTACATGTTCCGCACTCGCATCTGGGAGTAGCTATGGGACTCCTGGGGACCTTTCGTTCGGCGGGTGGTGCTGTCGGAAACGCCATCTTCAACACCGTGTTCCAGGACAAGTTCAGGGCCTTTTCGGCAGATGAGATCACAAAAGTGGCACTGGCAAGCGGCCTAAACGCTTCCGATCTTGGTGCTATCATCCCAGGAACTATCGCCCATAACCTTGGCGTCCCACATTCTCTTGACGGCATTGAAGGCATGACGCCCGCCATCGCGGCAACTCTTCGTTCGGCGGTGCGTCTTGCTTATGGCCGCGCGTTCCAGTTCGTCTTTTACATCACCATTCCTTTCAGCGTCATTGCTTTGATCTGCTCTTTCTGGGTTGAGGATCCTGAGCCTTACATGACGAACCACGTTCAGTCAGCAATGAATAATCGACTGGATGAAAAGACAGTATTCAAGGATGGAATCGAGGTGGAGAACGTGGAGAGGGCCCGCGAGCCTAATACTATCGGGTAGGTGAATTGAGGGTGTTGAGGGCCCCACGATTACACATTAGGGAAGCGTTGTGCATGGGAGATTGCGCGTTTGGCGATAGTACCCGTTGCGGATCTGGAGTCGAAGGCCACCTGTATGTAGATTGAGTGGAAAGTCAGCTTTAGGTGATTGATTTGAAATGGTCAATTGTCCAAGAACTCCTAGACAAGGGACAGTGAGCGACTATCTTCTGGCTTATCCCATCCAAGGTCAGTCTTCAAGTCTAGCCAAGAACACAACATCAACACATCATAGCATCATATCCCAATGCCAACACAGTGGCATCTGGACAGTAATCGACATCGCGTTCTATCCACCCACACAGCACCTATCGTCTTGTCAACGGCCATAACCCAGATGGTGACAGATTACAGATCGAAATCCCTAGGACAGGTCTCGGCACCGGCGTATCGGAGGATCTCGCAGAAGAAACCCACCATCTCGGCATCTTGACGCCGGTTGTACAGTAATTGAGCATCTTGGGCCTAGTGTGAGCGGGGAGCCCCTGGATTCGAGGCCTATTCCACTCGACGCATGGTTGGTTAGTTTACGTCGCTCGGGACGGTCAGTTCATCCGAGCCCTTCGCTGATCTAATAGCTTGTCGGGCCAACTACAAGCCGATATCAATTCATTTAGTGACAGCGTAATGTAGGTACGCCACCAACTGGGATCACAGCTAACCATGGAGTAAAGCTAGTCCAATTCCAGGAACGAGTGCCGGTAGATTGATGCCCTCCCCTGTCCCTGTCCCGGGTCGACGGCTGGACATGTGGGCCACTTTGCGGGGGACGTTCAGGCATGGCTGAATGTGATGGTGGGACGCGAGAAAGCAACCATCTGTATGTGGGACGGTTCAAGCTCTCTTGTTTGCTAAGAAACATGATGTGCTACCATAGATCATGGTGATAGATAGAGGAGCACAGTCGATGTGGGATAAGCCAATGCCTGCTACGGTGTGGTCGTCGAACGGCGGTTGACTTCAACATGCTGTGCCTTTGCGGATGACGACAGTCGAGGCACTAGAAGACTCGTTGCGAATGCCGTGGCAGTAAAGAATTAAACGTGGCAGTTTAATAGCAACACGAGCGAGGCATTATATGCAGCGAGGTGTCTCTACGGCCACAGATCAAGGATGAACTTATCATTTAGCTGTTGTATTCAAATTATAGCTAGTTATATTCATTCAATCTAACCATCATAACCGCCAATATTCCCAAACACATTTAAAAAAGTAGAGCCTCTCACAAATTCAACCATGCGCCATTACAAAGGACCCCTTTGATCTCGGAACATCTCATCATACCACATCTTATCACCCTCCTTCAGTGGTGCCCAAGACCTACACACAGTCTCAAAAGTCGCGACCTCAATTCCCTGTCCATGCTTAAACAGCCTTGGCTTCGGGTCCACATCGTACGTGTCCAGCGCAGTGTACACCACCTCTCCCTGGGGAAGGTTCATAGTCGACAGGCGCCAGGGCTTTTCGGCTGCGATACGAGCGTTGAGGAGAGCCCGGAGGTGAGGGAAGAACCACGTTCTGTCCCACCACTTGTGGCGGCGCGCCTTGGCCCCGTCCTTGTGCGCGTTGTGGTGCAGGATGACAGGGATGGCTTTCGTGTAGTAGTCTGCGTACAGGGGCATGTCGCCCCAGTTGAACGCATCTTCGCCTCCCAGATTCTGCAGTGGGTTTGTCGCGTTCTTGATATCGTCAGGAACACCCTGGAGGCGAGGTGGCTCGATACCGCGATGCCTCGAGGCCCTATAAATATGCGTCTCGTTGTTGAGTGTGAGAATCTCGCCGTCCTCTTCCTCAAAGACGGTGGGGATGAAGAGCTTCTGGGTATAGTCGAGTCCAACGTGATATTCGAGTTCCTCCTGGAACATGCGGATAGAGGCTTCGTCCCATTCTTCTCTGCGGCGAAGCTGCTGTCGGAAAATCTCCTGCTCGGCGAGGATCTCGGCAAAGATACCCTGATCGCTGTAAAGATGGATGCCCTTGTCCTGAAGCTCATTCATTCTGGCCTGGACACGATGAATGTATCGTCTCATGTCTCCGACAGGGCCAATCATACTGCCACTGTTAAGCCAGCGCGGCCGGTTCTTGGTGTACCGCAGGGGATCCTGGTCCGTCACGTTGCCGTACAGATCCTCTCGCAGGGGGCTCTGTGGAAGGGAGTCGCAGTGGAGGATGGAACCAGAGTCGCGGGGTGGGAAACACTTCTTCTGAGTCGACACGATGATGGTCTGCTCCATCGGAACCTCTCCTACGCCCTTCCACTGCTCGACATAGCGTTCCTTGGCCTGCTCGTTGGCCTCGTAGTATCGCTTGATGAGCACATCAGGCGGGAGCTGAAACCAAGAGTCGGTCGAGTCAGCGACGACAACGAGATCACTATCCCTGAGAGCGCTTTCGGCGGTGGCATTGGGGCCAGTAGCCCAGTCGAGATAGTCGATGGTGCCGATGATCTTGTCGAGATGGGAGCCAGCATGCCATCCTCCGCCCTGGTAGTCCTTGCCCCAGTTGACAATGACGGGAGCGGGGTAGCCCAGCGCGAGGGCGCTTGATACTGACTTGCACAGGTTCGTGCTGGGCTCATTGCATGGGAGGATGATCTGAAGACGACGGTGCGTATCAAAGGGCACCGGAGTTCTTCCATAGTAGCGGCCATGGCCCTGAGTTCCCTCGTTAGCTACCTTCTGTCGACGTGTGAATGGTGAGAACGTACCTTCAAGAGCATGGTAAAGAGGACGCCAGGCAGAGTTAGAACCGTGCAGACGAGAAGGAAGAGGCCCTTGGTCGACAACCGGAGCAACCTCCGCGGCAAAAACCTACTACCTGGCGCATGGCTACCAGGTGTGAGAAGCTCAGCCTTGGAGTCGTTGGAGATGGCACTGTAGCCCCGGCCCGTAGGGCTACGAGATAGGCTTGCCTTGATTGCGTTCATGGCTGCAGTCTGTAGGATTGAGCTAGACTGAGATGTCCACAAGACAGGGCTTCTACTAAGTCGTTGAAGTGTCTATATATGTGTCGGCAAACTAACCCACGGTCAGAGTCGTGGCAACTTTTGAGTCTCGGCCCTGTTGGTTCAATCAGTCTCATTCTTCTTGGTGGAAGGGATAAAACACTATGGTGGCGTGCACCCCTTTGTTCCTGCATTATTGCCAGAGACAGGAGACCAATACCCGGAGTTGGGATGGTTGGCTCTTCCATAGTTTACGTCTAGCTTTGCTTCTTCGATATGCGCTCGGGGAGCCAAAGAGATATCGCATGGGAATGTCGAACAAGTATGGGGTCTTGCCACATCCTATCAGAATGGTTACCGATAGAATTGCCACGCCAGGGCCAAGTAGTAGCCGAGATCTAGTGACAGTAGGGCAGACGGAAATGCTGTCTTAGTCTGTTAGCTGTAGGGAGAAATCAAATTCCAACTGTCTCACCGGTTTTTCGGCAGGGCAGGTTAAAAAAATGAGTTGTCTCATTGCTGCAAGGGCATTGGAATTGTGTCTTATACCTGCAGCCGCAAAATGAGAGGGAAAGCACGCCACAGTCTGCCCTTGGATGTCATTTCTAGTGCCCTAACTTAGTCCTGCTCCGCATCGTCGTGGCACGCAACGGGTGGCTAAAGTTCAGCTGGGCCGCTAGGGCTGCAGGGACATCTCCCTTGATGAGTCTCCCTGCATTCACTCAAGAAATGGTGTCTGACTGCAGGCTACGCTAGCGAGACAGGATCTCGATCTTTAATTACTCTAAGCAACAACGTGCATGAGCTACAGGTTACTAGCCATTGCGTCAACAAGCACAAGGAGAGGGTTTGGTCAACGGTCGGTTCCACGTAGGTAATGCAGATGAAAGCGCATGTTGGTCTTTGCCATTAATTAAACTCCTCATTAATGCTACCAAAAAAGACATGTCATTCTACTAATCGATGCACCAAGAATACGCCTTCTAGCCTTGAAACCCGCAAGAACAAGCGAGCTGTCGCTCTTTAGCCCCCCTTCCAACGTAACCCAGCATCCATGTCACTCAACGTGCGCAAGCGAAAACTGTCCCCGCTAGAGATCTGGGGTGAGAGGGCGATCCGGGGGTGGGAGATCACCATCCGAAGTGGGGAGAGTGATATCCGAGTCGCTGTCGGTATCGTCGAGTATAGGGTGAGGCTCTCCCAAAGGTAGCTCCAGATCATCCTCGGATTCTTCCACAAGCTCGTCTTCAGGTTGCTCCGAAGTTTCGTCCACGGATTCTTCGATGAGCTCTTCTGTAGGATCTCCCGTGACGCACACGCGGCTATCTGGATCGCACACAGGAGTCGAGCCCGAACATTCGGCATTCGACATACAACCCACGCATCTCAACGAGATGGGATCGCAAAGGTCGTTCAACCCGGGGCAATCGTCGCTTGAAATACACGCAACGCAAGTCAACGTGTCGGTGTCGCAAATGGGAGTCAACCCTCCGCAATTACCGCTGACAACACAGCCAACGCAGGTAGAAGTGTAGTCGTAGCAGATGGGAGTTGAACCAGAACACTCCGAGTTGGAGAAGCACATGCCAAATGTGCTTTCATCGGGCGCTGTCGTGGATGATAGGGGGAGCGCGTCAATGCCCGCTGCCGCGAGGACTGGTAGGAGATAATTGGGCTTCATTGTTGTAGATCAAGGTCAAGAGATAGAGTTGTCTACCGTATCCTCCAACTATTCCAGCGGATCCTTATGTATCTTGCCACGCGCCCTGTTCCCAAACCAAACAAACGGGCTTGATGGACGCAAACCCCTTTGGAGGTCATTGGATATTTGATGTTCCTTGCAGCATATTCTCAAAATGGAAGACGAGAGGTCCGAGACATTGCAGGAATTGAGGCGTAAAGGCAGAAATTGTCAGGTCGCCATCATCCAGAGGCGGCGTTCCAGGCAGCGCATGTCAGACGACGTGAGATCAAGGGACTGGCGAAAACAGAAAGGGAGAGTCCAGTTACTTTGCCTCGTTCCGAAACACTCAAGCCATGTCTTGAATGGCGTATGCTCAGCCAGCCCTAACCAAGGTATGAAAGCTGTTCCCGTGTTTGAAAAGTCGAATCTAGTGAGTTTGGTTTCGGTTAAGGAACTGGGCTTCAAGCAGGGAGAAAACCCCATCCGGATGGAGATCCCCCTGATTCAGCTACCGCCAAAATAATCCCCCTCGTGGCGTTTTGCCAGGCACGGAAGGGAAAGGTTGCACGTTGATCAACCTGTCAACGTCGGGGCTAGTCACCGGCTGCAATGTTTTCGTAAAGATGCAATTTCAGCTCGCAAATCTCGATTCAACATGAAAACGCCATTTTTTATCCCTTGACATGTCCCAACAAAATGCTGTACGCATTCGGTTGGTTCTGGTTGAAGAGGCTGAGACAGATGGTTTGGGAGGTGTGTTGTCTCTGACTGCATGAGTGCGGAGGTCAGGTCGTGGTCAGTTCCTCGAAGAAATTCAACCCTACATTAAGCTATTTGCCATGCAAGAATTAAAGAATTACCGTGCAGTAGCGATCGCCGTATGCATCGATAGCGCACATGTTTGATGTGCTAAATGCGCAAGTTGGTTGCTCTGGTGTGCCCAAGCCATGTCTCAGGTCTGCTTCTCCCTGCTGAGTGGCTTTTAGTGAGTGAAACACAGCACTGTGGGCTCCTTGCAAGCACAGCTTATGGAAGAGCCGATTCAACGTCTCAACACCAGCGAGCAACAAATCATCATAATGGTTGAAACAATAATTCGATGCATCTTGTCTATATTAAAACACCAATGACAAAAAACCGGCAGTCTAATCGTATAATAGGCCAAATAACTAACGATGCAATGCAACTCCCCCACCACCGAAACACCCTAGCCACATTGTGTAGATCACTTTTGGCGACCCCGGTGGACGTAGAACGTCTCATTCTTCAAAGGCATGTACCCCATCATGTTGGCAAAGCCATCAACGCACGAGTGCCTCTTCCCAATATGACCCTTCTTGGTGCTGATGCCGTGCTTTCCTCCAGCGTTGATGGGATGGATGAGGCCCACCACCTGAATCGGGGGCTTGCAGGTCAACATCGACACCATGTAGTTGAGGGCGATATCCTCGCAGTTGAACTTTTCGTCAATCATATCTCGGATGTCGATCATGAGAGGGTCGTCAGATGAGTAATAGTCGAGATACGAGATGTGTGCAAAGGCCAGACCCGTGAGGATCATCGAGTACCTGTCCCAGCCTCTAGCAAAGCTGTACTTGTACTGTCCATCCTCGCCGATGGTGTAAGAGCGAGGAAACGCACCGACGATGCGATCCTGGGCATGCTCTTTCCAGTAGTTGAAGATGAAGCCCATGTCAGAAGGCTCGTAGTGGCAGTCGTCGTCGGACAAGAGGATGCCCTGGGTGCGGATTTCGGGATCGGCCCAGAGCTTCATGTTGAGACTGTTGCGAGGCGACACTCGGAACCGCACTCTGACATTGTGCTCCGAGATGAAGTCGGTTGGTGCTGTCGTGTTGACTTCGTTCCAGACGACGACGACTTCGTGAAGCGTGGGGATGTATTCGCTCAAGACAAGGGTCAAGGTCGCGTTGAGACTATCCGGTCGCTTATACGTCGAGATGACCAAACTGCAACGAGTTAGTGGATGAGGGTCAAAGAGTCAAGACTGAAACATACGTAAACTTGTCGTTCCGGAGATGCTGGTACTTTCTTCTGGACTCGGCCCAGATATCTTCCGACACAATATTCCGAGCCTCAGAACAGACAGGCGTATCCAAGTCGATGCCCAAACCATTCTGCGACGGAGAAGCATAAGACGGTCTCCAAGTGATTTGCGGAAGGCTCTCGCTATACTGATGCAGCATAACAAGCGAAAAGATGACGCAAAAGACGGCGGCGGCAGTAAAGGCAGCCGTCTTGCGGGAGAACCACATGAGCGAGCTGGAAAACGTTGCGGCCTTCATTTTTGACTTGTTGCAGCCTCGGCCGGCTTTGGATATGGTTGAAAACAAGAATCGAAAGAAATATCACGACCGGAAAGCCGTCGTTTTAGTCTTTTGACAGGAGAAACTCCAGGGCAAAAAGATCAAATTCATGTGGACCCCTTGATTCTCCCTTGAATACAGTGCGTTCGCCCCTTTCGACCTGCATAACAAGCTTTTCCCCTCGGTATTCATTTAATCACAATGTGCAGGGCATCTCATCTAGAATGGAACGGGTGGCTACCGTGTCCTCTGAGCTATGCTCACACTATTCGCGGCTGGGTGAGACAACTCCTCCCTTGCATTCCCAGACTCGTCGATAGCTGACGACTAAACCTAGACTTTTTGCGGGACATTCCACACAGATCTCTCTCCCTGAAAAAAGAACGATTGCATGCGCTACGAAAAAGGAGAGGAAGAAAAGAAAAAAAAAAGGGCGGGTAAGAGGATGTCCCCTCTGTCTCTCACATCCCTGGACCTGAGCGACAAGAAAGTCAATTACAGCCCCAAATCCATCTTTTCCCACCTCCTTCAACAGCGTTGTCTCCTCCATTCCCCCCTTCTACACTTGAAAATTTGACCATTCATTTGTTGGTCCCCAAGCCCTGCTTTCTTTGTCCTAGACCTGCTTCTGCCATCTTTTGTCTGCTTGTCTCTCTCTCTCTCATTGCAATTGGAGTTTTTTTTTTTTCTCTCCTTTCTTTAGCTACGCAAAACACCTTCAGCCATGGCTCCGCAGAATGAGCTTCCTCTACAAGAGGTGCCTGTGCCGCGGGCTTGGCTTAGCCCGACGATGCACACAGCATTGTACATGGTGTGGGTATTGATGCGTTGTTACCTGTGTATCTTTTGCTAACATGATTACAGTGCTTGGATCATCAGTTCAAACGGGACTGTCATATTTAATAAATGGATTATTGACACTGCGGGCTTTGGTGAGTACCTCACGATGACTGATTCTATGCCTTGCTAACATGTCCTACAGATTATCGTACGTCGTGTCTTCACAGTCAACCTCGATGACCGTTTACTAACATGACCCTCAGCTATTCTGTTAACAGGCTGGCACCTCCTCTTCGCATCAATCGTAACACAAATCCTCGCACACACCACCAAGCTACTCGACAGTCGACATGATCTATCCATCAACCGTCGCTTCTACCTCCGCACCATCCTTCCGATCGGAATCGTTTCCTCAGGTTCTCTCGTTTGCGCTAATGTCGTCTACGAATATTTGTCGGTGGCATTCATCCAGATGCTCAAGGCCGGATCACCAGCCGTCGTGCTCTTCGTGTCATGGATATGGGCCGTGACTACACCTACCGTGGGTATGGTTGTCAATATCGCTGTCATTGTCGCTGGTGTCGCACTGGCCAGTGCGGGTGAGATTGCCATCTCTTGGACCGGGTTCGCCTACCAAGCTGCTGGTTTGGTGTTTGAGGCTGTCAGAGTCGTGATGCTGCAGGTCATGCTGGGTGGTGAAGGCATGAACATGGACCCTCTGGTCTGCCTTTATTATACTGCCCCGGTTTGTGCTTTGGTCAACATTACCATGGCCCTTGCTATTGAGCTACCTCGTTTCCAATTTGACACTACCATGAGTGTTGGCCCGCTAATCTTGCTTGCCAATGCTGCCGTCGGCTTCGCTGTTAACTTTACCAGTATGGTCTTGGTGAGTTACAACTCTCTCACTTTCAATAATTCTCTTGCTAACATGCTTCAGATTGGCAAGACATCCGGTCTGGTTACAACACTCACCGGAATCTTCAAAAATATTCTCCTCATCGCCTGCTCAACCGCCATCTGGCGCACCGAAATCACACCCATCCAAATATTCGGCTATAGCGTTAGTCTCATGGGCTTAATCTACTACGCCCTCGGCGTGGACAAGTTGATGGCAGCCTGGACATCTCTGCAAACAAGAGCGGCAGGTGGCTACACTCTTCTCAAGGAGCGCACTACCTCATACAGACTGATGATTGGCCTTGGTATTGGAATCTTTATCTGTTTTATTACTGGCAGCACTTTGTTTTGGTGGCACAGGGGTTTTGGAATAGATATGTCGAAGCTTTCTAGTTCTGGTTAGGTTTAGATGCATAGCATAGACTGTCTGATTAATGACTTAGAGTGTAGATAGCTCTGATTGAAGTAAGCATAAATACGACTATAATATTTATTTTGTATGAGGACTTCTACGATCTCATCTATCGGTTATCCCGACTTCAACTATACTAAAGAACACATTTCCAACACAGCATAGCATCATATCCCGATGCTAACACAGTGGCCTTTTTTAGCCTTTCTGCCACCTGCGGGCTGCAGGCAGTCAAAGACTTATACCTATCTACATAAGGGGCATTTGACTGCCCCAACTCCCGTACGGGGAACAAGGAGGACTTCTACACCGGAGATGACCATTACCTCTGGACGCGCGGGGGAGCCAGGATTCCGAACACGGACCCGAAAGTCCTCGGGGGCATTCGAAAGTTCCCTTTTCAAAGACCATCGGTAGATTGCAGGCAAACTTTGAACTTTTTCCATTCTTTCCTGTGGTTCTTCTTTCCTCAAGTCGCTGGGTCCTCATCGTCATCGCTGTCCTCCTCTACCTCCACCAGGTCTATAACCAACGCCGCACCATCATTCAACTTGTCAAGTTGAAATCCAGCCCCAAGAGCATTACTCGCATCATGTATACATCCAGCCACGTCCAGTCCGATATCATGTGCCTTGAGAGCTAGACAGACAACCCGGAAATGCTCGTGATGATCATCCTCCACTTCGTCACTCTTCTTGTCTCCTTCGCCTCCATCGAAGATGAGAACGGCACTCCCGTGAACGAGACAGAAACTCTCATCTGCCCCCTGGTATGACTTGATGGCCGCTGCAAGCTCTGCTGGTTTGGTGCGGGCGCTTGCGACGAGGCGTGTAAAGAGGCGCGCGCCCAGCAGGGCGTTGACAGCCGAGGTCTTTTTGGGCGAAAAGATGCAGACGTTAGCCGGCAGGGTTGGTTTGCTTGAGTCGGCACTGCTGTTGCTATTTTGGGCTGGCATGGTGGCTCTTTGCTTGGTTGATGGGTTGTGGATTGTTAAGAGGTATGAGAGAAAAAAATAAAAATAGAACTTTGCCCACTTTGATGACTAATGGGCGCTAGAAGTCAAAGGCATCACGTATCCGTAATTGCTACTTCTTAGTGCGGGATAGTAAGGGCTCTGTAATTTCTAGAGGCCCTGTTCCTAATATTCAGCATTCTGATAGAATTTTGGTTTTAGGAGAAAGGCATGTTAATAGCTAAACTGCGGAAACCTTCATGAATATAGATACAGGAAAATGATATAGGCCTTGCTTTTCCTAGCTGGTTTGGAAAGATGCATGTGCTGTTCCCAAGACCCATCTTTATGGTTTGGCCACGGCTACCCTATAGCCTGAAGAAGCGGTTTTTGGGCACCGTCATTCCCAGCCACCCTAGTTTAACGAGTTAAAAGTTTTACTGCTTTAATAATGTCTATCTAAAAAAAAAGGCGACTCTGAGAATGTCATACTATATACGGCCTAACTATGGTATTATCTGTTCAGTGCTCTTATTACTCCCTCTACTCCGTTCCACATCGACCTCGTACGTTTTGAATACCTGCACGCCACCATGCTCAGGGCCACCGGTGTTTGCTCTCTTCATGCTATGCAGCTGATGCGAGCGGGTCCCATCACTGTTGTCTATCCTCAGCGCACCGCTTCTCCATGACTGGCTACCACCCCTGGAACGAGAGAAGAAGACGGCGAATTGGGGTAAATATGTTGTGACAAGTCGCTTAAGGCGCATCGCACAAGCGCAAATGATACCGAGATTGATCTCGACGATTGACCAGATACCGAGGATGGCTTGGGTGTAGGTGGCATCCTGGGTTTTGCTGAGGACGAGGACGTAAGGTAGTCGGGCAATGGAGCAAATGACGACGCTGGAAATCATGAGTATCTCTGTTGATTGAGGCATTGCGACTGGTGAGACTTACAAGGATCCAGCGGCGAGAATAGATCCAACAGAAAGCTTCTGTTTAAGCGACAGGTTCAGGCCATGGATGGTTGGAATTGGTATGGCCACGACCGCAAAATCACTGGCGATGTTGAGCACGGCGTGCGACAAGGCAACATTCTGAAGGCATTGTAAAGTTCCCTCCTTTAGCGGGTTGCATGGTCCGCCGGCGACGATGCAAAGAACTAGTGTGTATGCGAAAATGGCGATAGCGATGGCGACGACGGCGCAGCGATAGGGGATCGAGGGGTTGATGCGAAAGAGGATTGCGAGGATGGCGATTTTCGTGACTGAAGGCGTGATGAGATATGAGAGGGTGTTGGCGAAAAGGCCCTGCCACAGTATTAGTCTGTGATCGCGCAAATACTGCTTTGCTATTCTTGCCTTGTTGAACTCGATGAGTTGGGCTAAAGAGACATCCCAGAGGTGCTTCCCCCAACCGTAGTCCTCACTATTCCTGGTTAGAGCATGTTTAGATCGAATGTAGACAAGACTGACAATGGACCATTGTAATAAAATAAGCCATCGCCATGCCATATGATACAGTAATGATGACTATTTGCCGTTAGCTGGGGTATAATGTCATTAGTGGAGGACGTACCCAGATCAATCTCGATTTTTTGTATCAGCTTGAAAGACTGAAAGTACCGGAGACCAAGAAAAACAGTAACAAAAAAGTAGGTGACGGCAAAAGAAATGACTGTTCCGATTTGGAGTGAGTTATAAGGCGCATCAAAGTCTGGTATCTGATCGCCTGGAGGCAGCATCCCTGGCGTTTTCGCCAGGTCAGCTTGACTCGGCATCTCAGTCGTCATCTTCGTCTCTGAAGCCGTTTGATAGACGAAACAGACGAGAACCAACCTTCTGGAAGGGAGGACATGTTTATCCGTGAAAAGCTGGCGTGAGGACATGCACTCCTTTTACTAGTTCCTGGAAATATGGGCCCATGGAAAAGAATTTTGCCCAGATTTCTTCAGGGTCGAAACTAGGGCATGGATTTTGGCCTGATCGTCCAAAGCAAACAGCTAATGTATCAATGGGCCCACTCCCGCAACGAATCGCTGGAGGCCTGAGGTCGCAATGCTAGCTTTCGCATGTCTTTCATCCTTGTCGTATGCGAACCTAGTCGTCCCCTGACCACGGACTCGGGGCCATGAAGGAACCCGAATGTGGTCTGTGAGAGGATACTTGACATGGCTGTGTCCCTGATCCAAGGTCTTGGGAAACGAAACACTGGGAGTAAGCGAAAGGAATCGAATATTCCCAACGACAGCGTCAACATGTGGTTCGGATCTTCCCCAGCCGTGGAGCTCGTCCCGAGCGATCGGGTACGACCGCTCCACTTCTTCGAGAACAGTCCTCTGGTTCAAGGAAACAACATGGCCGTGTCTATCGTGTTTGACGGGGTTCTGGATCCAGAGAAGCTTCACAGATCTCTCGAAGAGCTTGTGAAGAGGAAAGGGTGGGAGAGACTAGGTGGAAGGTTGAGAAAAAATGTGAGAAAACTGCAAACCACTCCATGGCCTCGCTAACTATGCATCACAGGCCTCTGGTAACATTGAATGGCACATACCCACCGAATTCACATCGGAGCGACCCGCAATAACCTTTTCTCACGTCGATCACAACATGCCTGCATCGTCGCATCCCGCAGCCTCGAAGATACCTCGACCGAGCGATCGACCAGCCGTGGTATCGGACCCGGACGACCTTGAAGAAATGGCATGGGGACCAGGATATACGCCTGGAGGAATTTCTGACTATTTGACGGCTGATCATCCTGTCCTGGGTCTGCGAGTCAATTCATTTACGGATACGACGATCGCAACACTGCAATGGCAGCACGTCGCCTTCGATGCGCTGGGTATGCAATATGTCGTCGAGGCCTGGAATAACATGTTGTGGGGGGATGAAGATGATATCCCAGACCCCTGCGAAATGGACCCCGATCCTTTCGATGCTCTAGCGAAGGGCACGCGCCCTACGACAGAAGAACACGTCTTGGATAAGACGCGAGTAGGACTTGGAGGAATGCTCAAATGGGGACTGGGTTATGGTGTCGATATGCTTCTACGGGCCAAGGAGAATCGTATGGTTTGTGTACCACAGACATACTGGCAGGCACAGCTTGACAAGGCTTTGAACGAATTGCGTGCAGAGGCGGCTGCGAATGGGGAAGATGTGTCAAAAGTGTTTTTGACCGAAAATGACGTTTTGACGGCTTGGATTATGAGATGTGTCATTACACCTCTGGACATGAACCCAGATAGACCAGTAAGTGCCCCCCTTCTCTGCCTCTAACATTTCTCTGCTAACCTGTGAATAGGTCAACATCTCCATCGCCATGTCTCTCCGGAAGGCGTTCGAAAATGACCTCATCCCCCCATCTGACGACCGCCCATATGTAGGCAACGCATTCGGCTGGGCAAACATCCTCCTCAAAGCTAGCGACATCACCACAAAACCCCTAAGTTACGTCGCACGTCAAGTCCGACGCGCAATCAACGAACAAGGAACGCGTGCACAACATGAAGCTTACTTTTCGCTGGTTCGGCAACACGGCATGGGACTTCCGATTGTTATTTTCGGAGATGGAAATATGGCGCAGGTGGGATTATCGAATTGGTCAAAGGCAGGCCTGTTTGATCTGGATTTTTCACCAGCGCTTAAGAGTGGTAGTGGACCTTGTCGACCTGTTTATGTGCAGGAGAATCATGGTCCTATTAAGCCGGTGGATGGATTCTTTATCCTGGGTAAGGATGAGAAGGGGAATTATTGGACTTCCGCTTGCAAGCTCAAGGGGCAGTGGGACAAGTTTCAGGAGCAGCTGGATAAGGATTTTGAGGTGGGCGCGTAGTAGAAGGGTGTCCACGTGATAGGGGCTTGTTAAGAAGAGCGACTGTTATAGATTTTATTATAGAAATACCCCGAAAATGAGAAAAAAGCAATCGGCAATTCTTTGGTGCAACATGTGTTTACCCCTTCAGGTTGAACGTCTACTTAAACCTTGATCTCTTAAGGATCGACGGAATTCTTTGGCATGTCTACTAAAACTTTGAAGCCCTTGTGCTTGAGGGAGGCGATGCCTTATAAATCTTCGGCAATTGCCTCTTCAAGTTAATAACTGCCGTTTGGTGACAGATAAATGCAACTCTAGGGCAGTCTGACCTCGGCGGCTGTTGTCATCGCTTCGAGTATCGATGCTTCTGCCCCCCCTCAGGCGGCAAGGAGTTTGGTGTCAGTCACGTCGTGAAATCCCTCACAAAAGGTATCTCCCTTTGAGCCCCTCCTCGGTAAATCTTAATGGAGAGATTTGGTACAAAAGTTGTATTGTCGAGTTAGAGATGCGTGATGCGTTCTTGTGTGCCATGCGTTTACGCTCCATCACGAACAATTGATGCCAGATATAAGTCAGCCCACTATGAAGCCGTCACGTAGAGCGCCCCGCATGTCGTGGTCTGAGGCCTCTCTTCAGTTAATGGTCCGATTAGTGACTGTGCTAAGACTGGTTCCTATTGCCGAGATGTTTCTGTCTTGTTGAATTTTGTGGTGCTATCCAATACTTTACCTCCTAGCGTTTACAGCTGATTCTTGACTCTTGATTTGCCACCATCTCGGCTGAGTTCGGATACTCCCTGCTCAGTCACCAGCTCTCCAGCGATGGTTTCCTTGGCAAGCTTCCGGTTCTCGTTCCAGTAGTAGAACATCAGTCCCGCAATAAGCACCACGCTTCCAGCATAAATGCAGAGCACCTTGAGGAATCCGTGGTAGTAGTACGGAGCATCACTCTTAACAAAGATGTTCTGTCCGCATAAACCTCCAAGATTGGACCCGGCAACAGCGAGTGCAAGACCAATGCATCGTTCTTGGGGATGAGCTGTGTTGACGCTGAACCAGGCATCGTTGATACTCTGGGAGACTGCCATCCCGGATGTGAGCACTGTGAGAATTGCGTACTTGAGCCACACATCGCTTCTCTTGACGACGGCATACTGAACTCCAGAGAAGATGATGGAGTAGGCTGCGCAAATGAGGCATAAAAGACCTCGACGGGAGGTCTTGTCGCTAATCCAGGCGACAGTGATGGCGAAGATGCAGACCCCAAAGTTGTGAACAGAAGAGAGGAACGAGGCAGTCGTGGCGTCAAAACCCAAGTTCTTGATGATGGTAGGCGAATACACACTGAGTCCTCCCTTAGGCGCGAGAGAGATGACGTTGATACCAAAATGGCCCCAGATGCGGAAACTTGTGAACACAATCTGTAGGACTCTCTTGGGACTGATGCCAGAGAGGCGGACCGTCTTGCGGGGATCATCAAGAATTACTCGGTCGTTGAGAATATGGCGCTCTTCGTCGTTGAAAAAGTTGAGCCTTTGAAGGCCACAGAGGGGGGTTGTGTTGTCTGTCGATCGAGGCATGAGGAAGATGAACATGATTCCGACGACAAAGGTAAATAGGCCGTCGATGAGGAACAACCACTATACAGATTGTCAGTCTGGTGTGTTAAACCGATCAACACGAGAGAACCTTACCTGCCACTTCTTTAATCCTGACGATTCTGGAATTTTAAAGATGGCACCCGCGAGAAGGCCACCGATTCCACTGGAAAAGTAGTTGCCAATGTACACCAGAGTGACTCGCATCGCCATCTCTCTTCTAGTGTAGAACGATGCCAGAATAGTCAACGAGGCCGCGAGGTATCCAGCCTCCCACATTCCTAGAATGAACCTGGTCGCGTAGAAGCCTGCTAGATTATGAATCGCCGTTTGGGCCGTGGCAACAGTTCCCCAGGCAAAGATCTGAATGGTAAGCCAAAGGGCGGGTCCAATTCTCGAAAGAACCATGTTGAAGGGGATCTCAAAGACGACAATAGCGGCGAGCATGAGTTGGTTTCCATAGTTGACGTTGTTATTGTCAATGCCGAGATCCTTTGTGAAGCTCGTTGTTAAAGCGTATGAGAGGTTTCCTTTGTCGAGTTGAAGAGCAAAGAGGCCTAGCATGAGCATGGGTAGAATTGTAAAGTCAAGCCTAACATTGGTCAGTCTCCGGCCATTATTGAGTGGACATGGGTTATACTGACTTTCTTCGTAAACTGGATTCGGCTTTGGGAGTCCAATCGGCAACTATGAGAACCTCCGAGGACGGTTGGCCCTGAGGAATCTTCTCAGTTGACATATTGGGCGAGGCTTCTGCGGGAGTCGCGGCCTCCAGCCGGGTGGAAACTTGAGTGACCATTGTATTATCGCCGGGTCTTGACGCTTCTCGGGATTGACTGGTCTGTTGTTTTGGCCGGTATAAAGTGCCGACATCCGGCTTTCTATAAGTCTTGACTACATTAGCCAAGACGCGATAGCTCAATTCTAGGTTGATGGCGCAATTCGTTGGTGGTGTTGTGGGATCGCAAGGAATATTGTCAACTCGAACCAAAGTCGTCGCCGGCAGCTATCGGCCATAGGAAGCGGTTTCCGATGGCCGATGCAGAGAATTGGGAGATGGCCGATGGCACAAGAACGAGGGCAGATGACGCAAGACGGAGAATGGCGCTAAGGGTCACCCCAAGACTCAAGCAGACTCGATCTCAAGAGCCATACGTTGCAAGAAGATGTGGACAGGGTTTTGCACTGTTTACTGGAATTTGTGTCATTATGGAAGTCAATTGACCGTAAATAAATGTTGGATCGACGATAAGTCAACATCTCCAAAGATGCCGATCGCATCCAAGTTGAGTTCCGTATGTACACACGCCGCTTCCGAGTGACCATCTTCCAGGCGATATTCCGGGTAGGCATGAGATGGAAACTCAAACTTGAGCTCTTTGAGAGAATGGCCCAGCTTCTCAAAGGCGTTGCGGGGACTCTTGTCCTCAGCGGGAGAACTGATGGCACTCCCAGTGCCAGTGAAAGGTCCGGGAGTGCTCAAGATCTGCTCGACGTACTCCGAGACCGCCTCTATGATGGCGTCCAAGGTGTCGCAGTACTTTCGAATAGCGTAATTTCGCTCTGCTGCCGCGTATAGAGATGATGAACAGACACGGAGGTCGTTTGCCCTCGCTGGAGTCCAGAGGCTGGGGACTTTGGATACAACATAGCTGGCTACGTCAGTCACAGTCTTCTCAAAATGCCACATCACATGCACTCACCATATAGTGACCCCGGCTACAAAGACCGAATTTATCATGGTAAATGAATACCCGAGACAGCGTTTGAGGCGAAGCTTCTTGAAAAGCTGACACACATTACCCGCCGCCTCTAGACATGTCTTGATAAGATAGTCCGAGTGATGCAGCGTGGATAAAAGCGGTTCGATAAGCACGCAGACTGATTTCTTGACATGCAGTTGAAGAAAGTCGTAGTCGGGCGCACTGTAATCCGGTAAAGAGGCTTCGAACTGATAGAGTCGATCGAGGAGGGGAGGGATTTGCTCCCGGTCTATCGACTCCCGATCAACTCGATATAGCTGGATGAAAGCGTGCGCGTTGATTCTGGCAAGCTGGATTGTGGAGATAAAGACTCTGGTATCAAGAGGCCTTTGCGATTCAGTTTGTGATTCCGGCCGGAACCCGTCGCCGCTATTCAGGGATATTGGGTGTGTTGTAGGCGAAGGCAACTTTGTGTTGATGTCGTGATCAGAAAGACTGAACGGGCGCTTGAGAGACCAACAAAGATTTCTCTCTATCACGTACACAGCCCAGAACAAGCATCGTTGACGTTCAGCGGTTGCAGGTGCTAGGCCGCTATAGTGATGTTCTCGATGGAGATCGGCATCGATGGCTGTCCGTACAGCGGATCCGATCAGGTACCAAACCTCGGATGAGAAGCAGGCGCGGAGTTTGTAGAGAACTGTCCAAAGAAGGACTTCGGTCTGCGTGATCAAATCTGTATCATCTATTTCGTCTCGAAGTTCCAACGCCCTGGTGAAGTATGTTTCTGGTCGCGGTCCTGGCGAGACTCCGGTGAGTTGCATGACTGCCGCCCCAATGGCGAGGGACATGTAGAGTCGGAGGAGTTTGACCCTGTCCGTGTCCGTGGATGCTGTACCGCCGGGACCTCGCTCATTCGTCTGAAGGATTTCGGCGTAATCGCAAAATGGCACGCGTCGGTGCATGCTTTCCAGATATGTCGTCAATATTTGTCGTCGAATCTCTGGATCAGTCTTCCATATCGTCTCCTGATGGTGTGTCTCTTGTTGCTCATCACTGATGACTATGCTTCGCTGCTGAAGGTCTCTTGTGATAGGCAATTCTGTAGAAATCTCGGGAGAGAATCGTGGAGTCTGCCTCGTTCTCTCCTGTAAGTCGTAGCTTGGCTCCCAATCATCATCCTGCTGTGACAAGACCGGGCTCGCTTCGTCATAAGTCGTCCGGCTAGATGCTTGATTCTCCAATGCTTCGATCCTGTTGAGAAGCTCTTCTTTTGATAGCGCTCCCAAACGTCTCATCGAAGGTGTGGAGATTCTGCTGCAGGGGATGTTGGCGGCTTCGCAGTTTGAGCAGGCGGGGAAGCCGACGCATCGTTGTTTGCGTCGGTGGCAGCGGAGACAAGCCTTGACGGTCGCACCTCTCTTCTTTTGCACGCCGCTTGTCTCCATGGTCATTCATATGGGTGATTCTTGTCCATCAATCGGGGTCACAGGCTGTTTTGACCGACGCATTCAATGTCGCAACGAGGAGACGAAATAGCGTCATTTGACCGCGAATCACAACATTGGGTTAAACCTCTTGGGGCATGGTTTTATTTCTATCCACATCGATAAACCAATTGGAAGCCAGAAACCTTCCCCGCATTTTATGGTGCGTTCTAGCCGAAATGGGCTGCCAACCATCCTTGATTCCTCCCTCGTCTCCCTGCACGAGTTCACCTGTGCGGCTGTGCCCCGGTAGCTCATCCTCCCAATGACTTCTCCCGCATGGTGAGTGTGACAGCCAATCCTAGAATGATACATCCCACAGAAAGAACTATCGAGTCGCTAATTAGTGTGGGAGTCGTCTTGTCGGCGTTGGTTGACTTACCGTTTGAACAGGCAATCGCTCGGATATACGCCTTGGACACCAAAACCCAGAGATGATCTGGCAGGTTCTGGGTATACTCAACGTTTGATGTCACATTTTTAATGATCTGAATATTGTTAGCACGTCTTTGGCTGCATAGAGAAGTTCACAGCTTCACACACCTCCTCTTGGCCTTCAATCCCGCGCAGTAGTGTCTCCAACCCATGCCTTAGAGCATAGTTAATGGTGGCTGTTGAGGCACTCGCGCCCATCAACACACCAATATTTTGGGCAAGAAACCATGACGCTCCCGCAATAGCGATTTCAGATTTGTCCAGAGACGCGGCGAGATGTACAAAAGTGGTGGATTGGATCACGCCCATGCCGGTGCCGGGTAGGGCCACAAGCAACGCGTCAAACCACCGTGTACTACCTCTCCAGCGGAGGAAGATCAAAGAAAATCCGATTAGACCGACAAGATTGCCAAAAGCTGTCAGTCCTTTATACCTTTGCGTCTTAGTGATGAGTCGCTGACTGGCGATTGTACCAAAAGCATTGCCCACCACGACCGGGACAATCCGACTGCTACTGGACGCGATAGACTCTCGCCCGATAACTTGGAAGTAGATGGGAATGGTATAGAGCAACTGACGTATAATTAGCATCTATCGCCATATCCAAATGAGAAATGAGGACTGCCTACTCCGAATTGACCAGCCGCCTGGAAGCAGACGATCGAGTAAGATGTCAGAACCTCCCGTTTAAAGATCAACTCCAACGGCAAAATTGGCTCTTTAGCATAGTACTTTTCTATGACACAGAAAAGTGATAGCGACAGCACAAACCCGCCGACTAGGCTGTAGACGACAAGGCCTAGACCATGCTTGGTGCAAAAGTCCAACGACAAGAGACCGGTGAGAACAGTGGCAACGAGCATTGCTGCTCCCGCAAAGTCAACTCGAGATATCTTGGAGCCGGCGGATTGAGCCTGCTCATCGCCTTCATGGGTTGTTGTTTCCTTTGGCTCGGGAAGTTTCCAAAGCACAAGCGCAAGGCCACCTAAAGCTACCGGAAGCTGGATAAGGAACGGCCTTGACGCGATAGTCAGTTGATGTCTTTGACATACTTCTCTCGGAGGACTCACCAACGCCAGCCAATACTACCAGCAAGCCATCCTCCAATTGGACCTCCAAGAGATCGGGCTATGGTGGCCGTCAAGTTCACATAACCTCGATACTGTGCCACTTTCGGCAGCGGAATCACGTCTACACGCATGAGGAAGCTGATGGCTGATGTCAAAGTGTAACTTACCAGCAACAATGATTGAAGTCAGCGCAATCTTTCCGGCGCTTCCTATTCCGCTGATAGCACGACCTAGTAGCAGATGCCAGTAACTCTGGCCGACCGCGCTGTAGGAACGAGTAAGTACCGCTACATTCTTCAAGAGGGTTCAACCTACACGAGTAGGCAGCCTATGCCAAAGACGATCCAGCAAAACACCAGGCAAACTTTTCTCCCGTAAATATCACTCAACTTCCCGTACTATGTATACAATTAGTATATTTCATCTGATGAAAGCGAATTGTGCTCCTACCAAGGGCTGGCTCGCTGACTGAGCTAGCGTGTAGATGGTCAACAGCCATGCCGCAGAGGACAGAGCCTCAAATTCAGACGCGATACGCTGATTAGTCGCGATCACAACCGAAGAAACGACGTTTGACAAGAATATGCCTAGTATAGTTCAGTAAACATGGTCTTTGGGCGAAGTGCGGACGACCTACCAGCCAGGAGGATCGGAAAGACCACCAACGTAATGCTAGAAGCTGGCGTTTGATCTTCTGTGACCTTTGTTAATGTTGATTTGATCTCTGAAATTTGTTTACTTACTATCATCATCGCGGTGAGGTGATAGCAGAGGAGTCTGTTCGTCCACCTCGACGACGGTGTTGTTCTTTTGCGCAACCATTTTGGCTAACTATTCATCAACGGGAATAGCGTGTTTGACACTGGATGCACAATTCGGAGCGAAACCGTCAAGGATTCTGTAATACTTTGCGACTTGGAGAATGCCCTTACTTCCGATAGCTATGGCACGCAATGGCCCATGTAAAACCAACCCTGGATCGAAGCAAGGACGCTAAAGCCCGCCGGTCCGATGTAATCGGGCGCCGGAGTGGCTGACCGTCGGGCATCGGAGCCGTCGGCCCCCATCGGAGCTTCACCATCGGCGATCGGAGCTTCATGTCGGACAGACTCTGATTGCACCATCGACCCTGCGAAAACATTAGTGGGCTGAATATCGAATGGTGTTTAGTCTTATTTTGGCCATTTATGTAGATTCGGCAATTGAACTGGCGACGTCGGTTCCATCATTGATTCCTCACCACACCGCAGTCAACATGTTTGCACTCACGGCAGGGTTGTTGCTCTTTGTGCGTGCTGCGCTATGCGGCCGGCCCAACATTGTCTTCATCTTGACCGATGATCAGGATTTGCACATGGAGAGCGTCCAGCATATGCCTCATCTTACAGTCCGTATCGCAAACTCGGCTGTGCCGCATCAAGTCAGCTAACAAGTTGTTCTAGAACCTGATCGTCAGCGAGGGTACGAGTTACAACCAGCACTTCTGCACTGTAGCCTTGTGCTGCCCTTCTAGGGCTACTCTTTGGACTGGTCAAGCTGCTCACAATCATAACGTGACCAACGTGTCTCCACCTCATGGAGGATATCCCAAGGTGGTTCAGCAAGGCATCAACGACGACAATCTGTTTGTCTGGATGCAAGAAGCTGGCTACAATACCTACTACACGGGCAAACTGTGGAACTTTCACACCGTTGACAATTTCAACCAGCCCTACGCCAAGGGCTTCAACGGATCCGACTTTTTGCTTGATCCGTTTACTTACCAGTACTGGAATGCCAAGATTACGCACAACGGTGAGGAGCCTGTGAGTTACGCAGGCCAGTACTCAACGGATATCATCGCCGAGAAATCTCTGGCTTGGCTCGATCAAGCTTTGGCAGAGCCGGACCCCTTCTTCCTAACCGTCTCACCAATCGCGCCCCATTCCAACTGGGTCATTGATACAGAGCGAGATCTCTCCTACCTAGAGGAACCCAAGCCTGCCCCAAGGCACCAGCATCTGTTTTCCGATTATGTCATTCCCAGGGAGGTGAGCTTCAACGCGGCAATCGATGGAGCAGCCGGATGGGTTGGGGAGCTGCCCCCACTCAACAAGACGACCTTGACGTATAATGATCACTATCAACGACAACGACTTCGTGCCCTTCAGTCCGTGGATGAAATGGTATCTGAGATTGTTGGTCGTCTTGAAAAGGCTGGCCAGCTAGACAACACATATATCTTCTACACGACTGATAATGGATATCACATCTCTCAACACCGAATGAACCCTGGAAAGGAGTGTGGCTATGGTATGAATGCCGACTGTCCACTGACTAGTTGCAATGCTAAAATCATTCAGACACCGATATTCACATTCCCTTCTTCGTGCGAGGCCCAGGCATCCCCGCAGGAGGGTCTGTCGACGTTGTCACTACTCACACAGATGTTTCATCAACGCTTCTCCAGATTGCCGGTGTTGACAAGGATACCGACGGAGTTATCATGCCTCTGGGTGATACCAAGAGCTCTGCAGATAGGCATGAGCACGCTGCGATTGAGTACTGGGGTGCTGTAAGTCGTGCCATCCCTTACGAGAAGCAAGATGCTTACTATCATAGGCTGTCCCAGAGGGGATCTACGGTGGTCGCAGTGACCGGCACCGCGAGGCTGGAGTTTGGCAAAATGTCTATCTGAACAACACATTCAAGGGATTGAGAATTGTGTCGGAAGAGTACAGCCTTTACTACTCAATTTGGTGTACAAACGAGACTGAGTTCTTTGACCTCCGGGTTGGTGCCTCTGAGCGACAAACGAGAGCTTTGCTGACCATGACCAGACTGATCCTCATCAAACTCGAAACATTGCAGCATCCAGCAACTCAAGGTCGGAATATCAACTCGCCAGCCGCCCGCTAGAACAGGTGCTATTACGACTGAATGCCCTTATCATGGTTCTGAAGACATGCAAAGGGCAAACCTGCACACAGCCTTGGACAAGTCTGCATCCAGATGGAAGTGTCAACAGTCTAAAATTGGCGCTCCAGAACAAGTTTGATGCTTTTTATGAGACCCAACCGCAGATGTGGTTCTTGGAATGCCCGGCAGCGTATATTGCCGAGGTGGAGAATCAAGAACCTGTCAGCACATTCGCCGGAGGGCTGCATAAACAGGACGCTGGGTTTGACTGGACACGACATTGGCAATATTTCACATAAAATAAGTTATCAGAAAAGACCGCTTGCTTCTATTGATTGCAATAATAATTGCTGGACAATCCCGAGATGTGGCTTTTGGAAGTAGACGTTCCGGTAGGAGTGAACTATCAAGGACCTTCGGTACCGGCATCGAGCCAACGCGGCACCCATCCGTGTCACATTCCTAGCTTCAAAACATTCCTTTTGCTGCTTATGCTATTGCGTCTTGTGACCAGCTCCCTGCCTAGGACAGGCAAGGTTGATCACCGCTTGCTGCCAAGAGAGCCCAAGCAGGTCAAGTTAAGCACAGCCCTCACAGAGCCTTGCTCAATCGTAAAGGGGAGACTGCCTGGTGCTTCTCCACGGAGTTACCACAACGTGCCGCGAACTCAGGCGCCAAGCTGAGACACTAGACTTTAAGGTAGCGCCAACGTCGGTGCGCTTAGGGTCTAGAACGCCAGGGCAGAATGTGGCTGTTAGATATGTGAACTTGACGGTTCAGGTGACAGAGGATGAGAGGCCAGCCACCCGCATACAAACGGAGAAAAACCATTGTATAAGTGACTGGGATATCTTCTGTCGGATCCAGGCACAGTTCCTCGATTTACTATACACAAATCCTTCTCATTTCATCAGTCTACTTTTTCAGACCTCCGACAATGACAGACCAGCCAACACCTAGACAGGAAGCCAACGAAGAGAATGAAAAGGCCGAAGGCACCAAGTTCATCTTCTCGCTCGTCGTCCTGGGTCTTGCTGCAGCACTCATCGCAAAGACTGATCATGGGAAGCTGAGAAACGCTGCCATAGGCAATCTCGTCGTGGCAAGTCCTAAACTAATCGGCACATGAAACATGGCCAGTGAAAGCTAATACCCCTATGTAGTCCATTGTATCACCGTTCACTGTAATTCGCCTCTCCCACGGCCATTGGACAGCCAGAGCACGATGGGGATTGGTGTTTGCCACGTCTATGTGGCTTACGGCCTCTGTCTTCATGTTCATCGGGGCCGGGACTACAGAGGTTGATCTTGATAAAAGATCAATTAACTCGGGGTACTCAAGGCAGAATCTACCGCGAGGGATGAGAGAATTTGTCACGGTTGGGGTTGGGTGGGCTGCAGAATTGGAAAGCATCGCTTATGCTTGCGCCATCTTCTCTTTGCTTAACTTGTGAGCTTCTCTTCTTCCCTGTCTATCCTCTATGACGTTGTAAGACTAACCATATGTCTTGTTTAATAGTTTAACCTGCATGCTTCAGTGGGGGTTTGATATCATAAAGGGCAAAAAAGAACGAGAGCAGGGGATTGCGCCTTAAGCTGAGAACGGAAGGGGTCATTGAAAGGTCGATGCATGTTCGATCCTAGAGATAATCGCTGTATTATTGTTCCACTTGCCGCCGAGGCCATTCTATCCAACCAATGTAGTTTGAGTCGAGGTGTGGCTGGATACCTTCTATAATATGATGCGCCCATCCTTTCATAAACCAGAAGCATTCCACAGTCTGGATCAGAACTGCAAAATGACCCAAAAGTAGAAGAGCCTGAGGTATCATGTTATTGACTTGATGAAGAAAGTCATCTTCCAAAAGCCATAGCCAACGCATGACAATGTGCATCTTTCCATGGGTTTCGCTCTCTGGCTGCTCGGCTGTTCCGTATACACCACAGAAACAATCGATGAGCCCTTCGCAGATTCCTTTGAAATTCTCCAGGCCTGGCTCTTTGCAGCCAGCGATTAGTTCGTCCAGACTAGACATTGGTCCTTCCCAGGGTATATACCCTTGCCTATCTTCTATCGGTGGCAGTTTCGTTGTATTTTCCGGTGGAAATGGGCCGAGAACACCGGAGAATATTGCTGGTAAACCCATGGTCTCAATGACAATGCGCACGCCTCGAAAGAGATTCCACCAGGCAACCTTGGTACCCGCAGCGACGAGGAGGAAGTGATCTTTTCCCGGTGGCTTTGCAAAGGTATAATTACAAACCAGGACGGTCGCTATGTACAGCGCTGAACAGTTCTTTCGGCTGACACAGGGGAGAAGCTCTATAACTTGACGCAAAGCCACAGAGGCATGAGCCTCAGCGAGCTCCTCGTACTTAGTTGCCTCAATGGCACGTAACCGTGATAAATGAAGTGCGGACATGGCAAGCATGAGTTGGAGGATGTAATGGTGCTCAAAAGCTAGACGCGGCACCTTGTCCGTTTCTTCTTTACGTTTGAGTGGCGAAAACGGCTTTGATACACGCTGAGAAGGAGGCTTCGGCTTTAGACCACGTTTCCGCCACGGCGTCACTTGGGAATTTAGATGTCTCTATTCCAGCACCATCTCTACAATCTGAGGTTATATCCAATCACTTGCCCGGTCAAAAAAGAGTGGAAATTGAAGTCTCTGGTGAGGGAATAAGGGCATAGCGGGAGGCCGGTTCCACTTTGCCAAGCCCCTGAATTTCTCGAGTTTTTACGGTATAGGAACCAGTTCGTCTTCCTATCAAACAACAGCGACTTTGTTTGCACATTCGACTTCAAGTCATGTGGCCTCCCAATAGAGTCTATCTGTAAGGGCTACGATTACAGGTATTGCGAAGACCCAACTTCACAAGGCCCTACACATCGCGACCTGGATATCCACATGCGTTACATCGGCCGGGTCATTCTCGCTGGTCTCCTAGTTCCGGAACTCGGGAAGGGAGAGACCAGAGTTCTTCGAGGCATAGCAAAGCGAAGCGCTCCGCTAGCGCTGGAGCGGAAAGCTCAGCAATCAGTCTGGGGATTCCATGCTGGGAGCGGCCTGTGTCTGCGGCCGATTCTGCTCTGGACAAACGGTCTGGTGGTCGTTGGGCTCGCGTTCGTTCCCATCTGGCTGCGAGCGATCGATGATCTGGACTTGCAGAAGGCTTTTACGCCGGTAACATTTCTGATGACCCTGATGACAATTTGCCTTGCCACAGCGGCCTTGAGCAATATGATATAGCAAGGTATGCAAGCAGAATTGGTTTCTTGACCGATACAAGTGTACTCCAAGCCAGCGAATCATCTTGATGCTATATCTGGTGACTCCATTTCGAGGATGAAAGGAAGCTGCATGGAATACCTCATGGTTTAATGTGAAATGAATTAACAGTGATTTGTCTTCGTCCAACGACCGAATTCCATCCCTTGGGTCGCTCATTCAGCTCAAGCATGGCACGAATGAATTCTTCTCCTTGCTGTACCCTTGAAGTCCCCATATCAATGAACAATGGCTTGGTGTCACCTTTGCATCAATGCAGTGCTGGGTGAAGATCACGAGATCGCCATGGGCCAGTGTCTCCCTCCCTCCAAGATCTCAGCTCTGCCCTGAGCAGTCGTCATCAATCGATTGGCCCTCCGACACAGAGCATCGGGTGAGATGGCCGAGTTGGTTATGGCGTCAGGTTAAGGTCACCTTAACAACCTATAATTCCTGATGGAGCAATCCTCCTGGGTTCGAGTCCCAGTCTCATCAAGATTCTTTATTTTTTTGCTTTTGTCACATCTATATTGGCTGCTGTGAGAGGTAGAGATGTTGGGAGATCTTGTTTGACGGGATTGCCATTTTATCCCGAAAGAGCAATGGTGACCGGCTGGACTCATCGATCATTCAGATGGCACACAGGACGCATCACATAGTCATGGTGTAATTAATAACGGTGGGGGGTGGTCCAGTGATCCCGATGTTGAGAAGCTCAGTTGGCTGAGCTGAGAGCGCCACATTGACCCAGAACGGTCGAGTTTCTTGGAAGCCATTGTTAGTATGAACTTGAATTGAGTGGAATCGCCAAATACAGTCCCATTTATTGAGCTGAAAGCCTGAGTGCCAAGAGGCTTGACCTGTGAAGTGACCCTCAGCCGCCGATGCCGCAGTGAGACAGCAGCAGATAGTTGTCTGCAGAAGAGCCAATAGATCTGAACTGGCTCAGCAGCAGCCAGCCTCTAATCAATAGTTTGAGAGAAACAGGATCAAATCCACCAACCCCGCATATCTAGACCATCTGGGCATTCAGTTCAGCTCAGTTCTGCCACTCAGCCACTGACTCTGTCCATCACCGGTTATTGGACATAAATACATTACGCTGCCCTTACCTTACTCCAACTCCCAAACATACACTCGTCATATCAATGACAGTCATTCTGATAAATTCTGTACATCTTGATTCGGATACATTCATCATGACTATTTACTAAACGGGTTTCCAGCCCTCCCAAACTGGCTTTCAGCCTTCCTAACCCGACGAAGGATTTTCGGAGACGGGCTTCCAAGCTTCCGAGAATGCGGGTGACTCGGTCCTCTCTCAAACGAGGTCCCTGCCCTCTGGAGCGCAGCCCGAGCTTTTGTTCAAGTGCAACATCCGATGTGAAACTTGGAGGGCGGCGGTCGGGACCCCCTTTGTTATTTCTTTGTGAGTGTTGACAAGCGACTGCTGATGAAGCTCCGTTGACACCTCTGGTTTGACAGCCCCTACACCTGGGTGACTAACCCTAACCAAATCTGGGCTATATACACTCCCTGGCGGCAACAATCGAGTCTTGATCAAGAGTACTGCCAATCATGCCTATCTGGCCGCAGGAGGTAAGTGAAATCGTCGGTGACGGCATTCTTAGAACCAATTTGGAGGGGGTTACGAGACGCTTAAGTGCGACCGCTGACATTCACATATTTAGGGCATGGAAATCCTGTTGCATGTGAGGATAAGGACCCTTCGGTTGAACCAGCGCACTGGTTCCTCGAAGGGGACAATCTCCGGTTCCTTCATGACGGCACCATGTAAGATGGACAGTCCAGTCTCCATTCCTCGGGAGCCTCGTTACTAATCCCAAGAAACACCAGATTCCGCAGCGTCAGGCATCCAGATTGCTACTTAGACCTTCAAGGTGCAGGGGTTAATCGGGACGTCCCATTCATCACCTGGAGGGATAACGGGGGATTCAACCAGCAGTTCAAGTTGACGCGGCGTTGAACGCTTCTCAGCCATTGAGCTGTGTAGGAACCGTGTTGTATTGGGTATTAGCTTGGCAAACTTTTGCCGGGTGAGTGTGCTTCTTGGCAGGAGGTCTCTGATGGGTTTGATGGCCAAGTCTGGTTGAAGGAGGCAACCAGGCAAAGCGCGTGGTGGACCTCACGGTATAGCATTAGTTTCATTCTTTCTAAAAGCTTCATATGACTAAACTGTGGTGTGATCGTCATTTAGCGTTCCGACGTGCAAATCCTCAATATGGACCGGTCCGCTCAAGATCGTCCCTCCTATCGAATCAGAGATTCCAACCACTTGCTGGCGGAGGCGAATGTGGCCTTTCTGTAAATTACTCGACCGCAGAGGCTCTATGTGTCTCGTAGTCATTGTCCAGGCATGAGGCTTCTAGATAAATGGTCACAGTGTTCAGGTCGCCAACCTATCTCAGTGTCGACAAGACGGCGCCACAAGCGATTATGCATACCGGTGTCAAAGTGTCCATTGCCAAAGTCATTAAAATACGTACTAATCCGATATAGTAAAGTCTGAAGCTCATATCTTCGTTATAACCCAGTCCATAGCCATCGGAGGCATCCTGTCCCGCTCTGCCAACGGAGCTCTAAAAGTAGATACCCAAATATGTAAAACTACATGAGAATAATGTACATGCCATACCACATATTACTCATATACACCACTATACAACAGACCTTTCTTTTGTAACCGAGTGCATCTCAAATTCCTCGTCTCGGCTGCTATAGTCCGCATCCGGATACGCCCCTCGCTTATACATGCCCTTGTCGGGATGACCCTTGGAGCGCTCAACGGGCAGATCAGGAAGTTCCTTGAACGCTCGAGCCGACGCACTACGAGGCTGGAGGGATCCTTGGTGGCCCGGGCCACTGCGGCTCGATGGACCCTTGTAAGTCGACGCTTTTGTGCTGCTTAGGACGCCGGGTATCATCTGCAGGAGCGGGCGCAATGCTGGTAAGCTGGCGCAGATCAAGGCGCACGAGAGCTTAATGATGGACCATATCACGATGTAGACATTGTCCCCTGGTTGTTGGTGTGAGTCCAGTCTGGAACACGAAATATTTGCCGAGGGGGAATGAAGAGGACTTACACGTGGCATCGAGCGTGTTTCCAAAGCCCACAATGTATTTGAGACGTATCATGCTTGTAACGCATGCACTGATTCCGAGTCAGTATTCGAATGTGAGTCTCAAGAGGGCAAATTCAGCGACGTACAAGGATCCAATGCTGAACATTAGCAACAGGACGATCTTTTTCCCGCGGTTCAGCTGCAGCTTCAAGAGCTCTGGGATAGGGAGGATAAGGATCACAATATCCTCGACAATGCTGGTAATGGCACCGGCGTAGCCCAACGCGGGGAGATTGATGCACTTTGCCTCCAGATTTCGATCCCATATGGAGGCGATAGGACGGCATTGGAAGGTGACGAGGCCCAAGAAGATGGCCCCGTGTCCTACGAGAAACCCAACGGTAATCCAGACCCAGAGCCGGAACTTGCGACTTGTAAACACGCGTGAGTAGAAGGCCAGCAGTGATCCCTTGGCCGACACTTGGATGAGGACATAGAGCATTTGGGTGGCGTAGAACATCTGCAGAGTCGGTTAGTCCGAGGCCAAGAATGACCGACGGGGTCGGGGTTCCGACTCGCCTTGAGGATGACCTCGCCTTTCGCTGGGTCTACATTCCAATAGTGGCGGCCAAACCCAAGCCTTGCACCTGGCGAGAACCCTGGTCAGCGTGACCCTCGATGATCATTCACGACCAGTGTACTACTTACTCTCAATCTGAGCACCAATTGTGGCCGCGAGCAGAACCTGAGACTTTGGCTTAGCATCCGCGCCCAGTGGCTTGCATGTCAAGGTCGAGCGTCCTTTGGCTTACCGTAGCAATGAGGGCCATCCAGTCATCCCACCATAGCTTCTTTGTTCTCATCAACCTTGCTACGCAGCGCAAGGCGACAATGGTAAAGGTAATGGCGGCGCAAGCAATACCAGTCAGCCTGACTTGGCCGCTGCGAGACTCTTTGGGATAGTTAATACATAGGTTATTAGAGACCGTCGCCACGGCTAAAAGACAGGGTACAACAGTTAGCAACCGGGACGCGAGTTGTCGTGCATGACGATGAGCAGACACGTACCAACTTGGTCCTTGAAAGGACATGATAGTTGGACACAGGCGGAGATGTTTGCTTGCAGTGGGACATCGGTGCAGACGCAATCTGGCAGATCGGCGATGCCGCATCCACCCTGCTGCAAGGCATTGGCGAGGCAGGGGAACTATTGTGGGTAGTCAGCTACGGCCCTTGGATGCAAATTCTAATGCGTTCGTATTGCTCAAGATTGCAGGTTGCGGAGTAAAAGGGGAGCTTACTGCACAATCAGGAACCAGGCCCGCCAGCAGGTCGGTCGAGTTGGTGCTCTGGCTGAGTCCCGGAGATGCCGTTGTGATGCACAAGAGTAATATTAAGGGCCACGATGCCTCGTATCCCGTTGAGGAAGGCATGTTTCTTGGGAGTTAGAACCCCCCCTTTGAGTTGCGGAGGAAAAGAAAAAGGGAAACTGGCGGAAATGGGGACCAAGGATTCGGGCCCATGCTGTCAGGGGAAACCTCGTGGAGATATATCCCGACGAAGGCGTCCCACTCCCCCGGGGCAAACGTCAAGAGCCAGGCTGTGACAGATTCAAAAGCTTACTGTGGGGTGTGGTGGTGTCTCAGTCTCACCTTCGCTTCTAGGTCGAAGGGGAGAACCCACCACACCGTCGGACCTTTTTGATGGTGGTTTGATGTCCATGATGGTCGCATCCATGCACCCGAGAGAGGGAGAGAAGGGGGAAAGTGACCGTCATTCTGCACCTTCTCGAATGCGTGATTTCAAAGCTCTTTGAGAACCTTAGAAGACGTGATATATGTGCCTAAACCTCTTGGCGGCTGCTGTTGGTTCTGTAACTGACATGCCTATCATGGGGCAACCCCTGCATTGGTGGTGTTCAGGCCCTGCAGGGTCTTTATTTCTGGTAGCATTGACACCATGACTTTCCCCATCGATCCACGCCGCGCGGAGATATAACTGTTTGGGTCACTTCCTGTCCTCCCCAGCTATGCAGCGCAACGGAGGCAGGGGTCCGTGGTGCTTTGCTCAGGGACTCCGGCCAGCAGAGCTACAACCCTCAAGGGTCTGTATTGTTAAAAGGTGGGAACGCTTCTACCTCGCCACCAAAATCCGGCCATACAGGTGAGCGCTCTCGCTGGAAAATTGCTTTGAAGGGTATTCGCCACACGGGAAGAGTGTTGTATACCAAATAACATTACACACCCTTGAGGGTTGTAACAAGAATAAGAATTAGTGCAAAAACCTCGCGTGGCAAGCTGCGAGATCGGGGGTACGTCCCGCAATCGTTCCCAAGGCCGACATGGTTCATTTCCCGACGCATCGTCGCATTATGCAAAGTGACACCGGGAACACTTTGAACATGTTTTATAAAGTCACCATCATCCGGGTTGACATCTTCCCTTTCCCCAGGACATTGCAGTCTGGTCTCGAGGCAGTTGCCGGGTAAGCAAAGATGATCTGGAAGCCGAGTCTTGCTCTACTGCTCTTCAGCACTAGCGTATTTGCTGTGTAAGTCATGACTCGTCACTCCCTCCCTCCCTTGCTCCCCTGTCATTGACTGCCGTTTCCACTCCCACTTCTGTTCTCCCACCACCATTACCGTTAGCTGCCCACCACCAAGCGTCAGCTGTGCCCACTGGCTGACAGGGTATGTGCCCCCTAGACCGAGCAGACACCAGCCTCGGCAAGAGGACACCCTCAAGGTCTACGATTATGTAGTCGTCGGGTCCGGTCCCGGCGGGAGCCCCCTGGCCGCAAGGCTCGCCATCGCCGGCAAGAAGGTGCTGCTTATCGAGGCCGGCGACGATCAAGGCGACTCCATTCCCTACCAGGTGCCGGCCCTCAACCTCCAGTCCACCGAGTACGGACCTATGAAGTGGGATTACTATGTCAACCACTACGACGACCTTGCCGTCCAGAAGAAGGACTCCAAGATGACGTACCGGACCGCATCTGGCGAATTGTACGTCGGCTTGAGCCCACCATCCGGCGCCGAGCCCCTGGGCATCCTGTACCCTCGTGCCGGCACGCTGGGAGGCTGCGGCTCCCACAACGCCTTGATCACCGTGTATCCACACCGGAGCGACTGGGACGGCATCGCCCGCCTCACCGGCGACAGCTCCTGGTCGGCGTCGAATATGCGCAAGTACTTTCAGCGTCTCGAAAACGCCGACTACATTCCCAATGGTATCCTTGGCCATGGCTTCAACGGGTGGCTTACCACGACCGTGACCGATCTCGGCCTGGTCATTAAAGATGTGAAGCTGCTCACCATCATCCTCTCCGCCGCCTCCTCCATGGGTAAGAGCCTCATCGGCTTGGTCTTGTCCACCATCGGCGGGCTGGGCGAGGTTCTGCTCCGTGACCTGAACGTTGACACTTCCGGACGAGACTCTGCACAGGGCCTATACCAGGTTCCCATCGCCGTCAAGGATGGTGTCCGCGTCGGTCCACGCGAGTTCGTCCTCGACACCGCCGAGGCCAAGAACTCGGACGGCTCCCGCAAGTACCACCTGGACATCAAGCTCAACACCCTCGTTACCAAGGTGCGCTTTGACAAGAGCGGCTCCAAGCCTCGTGCCGTCGGAGTCGACTTCATCACCGGCGAGAGTCTGTATGAAGCCGACCCCCGCTACAAGAGCAGCACCAACGGCCAGGCCGGAAGTGTCAATGCCTCGGCCGAAGTCATCATCTCGGCTGGTGCCTTCAACACCCCTCAGCTGCTCAAGCTAAGTGGCATTGGCCCCAAGAAGGAGCTCGATTCCTTCGATATTCCCGTTGTCGTCGACCTCCCCGGCGTCGGCACTAACCTCCAAGATCGTTACGAGACCACCGTCATTGGAGAGACCCCGACCGACTTCCAAATCACCGAGGACTGCACTTTCTTCCGTTCTTCGGATGATGCATGCCTCAAGAAGTGGAAGAGTGGCGACTCGAACAGCGATCGGGGCATCTACGCTTCTAACGGCGTCTCCCTCGGCATAGTCAAGAAGTCCTCGGTAGCAGAGGGCGACCCTGACCTGTTCATCGCCGGCGCCCCTATCGCTTTCCCAGGCTATTACCCCGGCTACTCTGTCGACGGCACCGCCGATGCTCGTCATTGGTCCTGGATTGTGCTCAAGGCACACTCCCGCAACCGCGCCGGCACCGTGACCCTCCGCTCCTCGGATCCCCGCGAGGTTCCCCAGATCAACTTCAACTACTTTGATAACGAGGCCGATGCCGCAAAGGATGTGCAGGCCCTGGTGGAGGGCATGCAGCTCTCGCGCAAGATGCTCAAGAGCGTGCTGCCCATCACGGGCGGGTTCGAAGAGACCTGGCCTGGGTCCAAGGTCAGCGACAGCGACCTCGCCCAGTTCGCAAAGAATGAGGCCTGGGGCCATCACGCCAGCTGCACGTGCCCCATCGGAACCGATGCTGACCCTCTGGCCGTGCTCGACTCCAAGTTCCGTGTCAGGGGCACTGATGGCCTGCGTGTCGTGGACGCGTCAGTCTTCCCCAAGATTCCGGGCTTCTACATCGCCGTTCCTATCTACATGATTAGCGAGAAGGCCGCCGATGTCATCTTGGGCAAGTAGGGTGGCCATATGTATTGTGATATTTCTATGCCCTTTTCTCTCACGGCCTCACGTCATCCTCGAGTCTATGCACCAAATCTATTTCCTTTGTCTTGATACTCTCAATATGTTGCTCCTGTATTTGGGAAGAAATGATTTTGCAGAGTCTTGCATTTAATTTCATGTATTATGTACGAATGTTCCAGCCGCGCTATTAGAAGAAGCATTAATGTTAATAGTCGGCGTTACTATTTATATTCTACGCTGTCAAGTAATGACATAACTTACATTACAACTCTATCCTTCATTCCTAACCCAAGATGCGAGGACGACTTGAAACTATTGACAGATACATCATCTGCCTGGACTCCCCCCAAGCCCTTTCCTTCTGAAATAGAAAAACCTGTCAAGTTGGATAATGCCGAAGGCTACTCGAAGGTATATAACCGGACTCGAAAAACTCAAACAATATCATCATTAGGGCATTTACCTACCCCCGTTTAGTGGTGTCTGTTGGCATCCAAATGACTCATGTCATGGCGGGCAGCCTCGGCATGGCCGTCACTTGATCTTGGCCATCATCTTTGAGCAACTCCAATGGATAGTCGTGTTCTGCTCTATCTTGACTCACGTGTCCATGTTCGAGAGGGAGGGATGCAGAAAGACAGTAATGAGAAATCTTGGCTAATATTTCCAACAGCATTCCGATTCTACACTATGCATGTATATCCCCTATTAATTTTGGACCTGTTGGCTAGGTATAAGTGCAAACATCAGCTAGTAGGTCAAACATAGGGAGCGCGAGACGAGGCAAATAATAAATCTTTATGCGACGTTGATTCTAGGTAGCCTTAGTAACCCAACACCTTTCGCATCAGAGATGCCTCGTTCGACCACCTGTCAGTCGTAAGCCAAGATCGGTGAGCCGGATTGGGCCGGATTGAGGCGTCTTGTTTGCTGCGTGAAATCGATTTGGCCAGTCAGAGTTGCTTGTGCCATGGCGCAGCCTGCCGGTTTGTGCCTCTCCTTATGCATGTTGGCTGTTCAAGGCGTAACAGGATTGGCCGGCCAGTTCAAGTTCGACATGATTTAGGCTGAAAATAAAGTAGAAAAGCCATTCAAAGCCATCATTCTAGGCAGCAATGGCCGCATTTGTCTCTGCGTTGGCAGCTAGAAAGGCTGCCAAGGCAAACATCTCTCAGGTGCCCATATCAGAGCAGCCTCACTGGCGCATCCTTGCATTTATTTCTCCCAGGCATGAACCCTGACGAGTGATTTACTGGAGGTAAACTGCTTATTTATCCTCGTTTCTCATGCTCACTCAGTCCTCTTTCAACCTCCACCTGAAGCCTGACGGAGCGCACCACCTTACCCTTCCCTTCTTGTTCCCTGTCCGTAACGCAACCTGGTGGCTCGCAGAATTTTGGTTCCCTGCAACGCCTGCCTTCTAGCCTCTTGAACAGCCTGACATGTATCAACACCCTTCAGTCATGAGAATGCCCTACCAGAATTTGACAGGACTGCCACCACAGCCACGGTCCGTGGCGAGACCACTCTCTTACGCAGAATCCCCACTGGCGCAAGCCGTCGATGGTGAAAACCAAGATGGCCCTGGTAAAGCAAAGGAACCGGTTGAGGTGGGGATGACAGCGGACACCAAGGACCTCTACAGGCATGACAATCGTTCACCCTGGCAAGAATGGGCCCCCGAGGACATTGGAATCAACTCCGCGACCACTGCTACTTCAGCCAAATTTGCCCTCATTGCGCGACACGAGAAACAATTCGGCGATACCGATAAACCGATCCTCGCGCTTCATTCCATCACCGTGCAAAGCCCACTCATCAAGGAGCAGCTAGGCAAAGTGTTTAAAGGCTACAGAGGCATCAACACCAACCTCAAGAAGCTGCTATTCAAAGCTCCCTTCCACGAGTTTTTTTACAGATAGGGAAAACTTCTACAGCACGAGCCAAAGCTTACTAAAGGTAATAATAAAAAGGTCGCTCACTATAAGCTTCTCTTAAACATCGTCACCGCCGAGATAAGCCCCCATTACGAGTAGGCGCAGGGCCTGATAGGGAACAGTATCATCACCTTTGACTACGTCTAGGCGCTCTTCCCACCTAGAGCTAAGATCTACTCCGAGGTCGAATGGCATAACCGCCTGTACACTCTTAAGAGCGGCGGCTATCAAGAATGTAACGGCGAGAAGAGCTATTCTCTCGCGTGCCGTTTCATTGACACCGATAGGGAGGTCTTCGGATACAAAAAGGCGTATTTGACGATCGACGGGTTCCGAAATGTGAAGCCCATATCGGAGCTAAGCGCGATCCCAAGTAACCTTCAGCCGGGCATCCACGAGACCCGCGAGCGGCTTAAAGAGAGACATCGGCAATTTAAACGGCTTAAGGGGTATCACCACAAGGTATATTCTAGCGCGTACAAGCTGGCCAATCCTTCACTAGGAGAGCCGCGGAAGCAATACGTAAGTTATTTAGCCTTTTTCGTGCTAGTTATTCTCGCTCATTCGTTTCCAGTCACCGATAAAAGAGTCCTTATCGACAGTGACTCGTTCTTAAAGTACAACGACGAGCGCATGGCACCACTCGAGTCTCTTGACGAGCCAGCAGGCACTGATGTCAGAGGACGCCAGCCGGAGGATTTAGACGAACTAGAATTTCCAAGCTTCGTGTCCTATCCGATTGCGTCCGAATCGCTAATGCCTCCTATGCCCAGGGGTAGCCTGGGCAGGCCATTGTCGTGGGCTACCTCGCCAGTTGTTGATGCTCGGAATGCGAGTGCAAAGCCATCATTGTTAACGGGCGCTGTCGAGGGCCATGTCCTCGTCAAGAACACAAACAACGCACTTCCATCAAGTCAGATATGCGGATGGTCTCCCTGTTTGGGTACTCTCTCAGAGCAGCCGACAAAAACAATCCAGTGCCCACTGACGGGATGTTTTCCTCCTGGGCTATCGGGGCCCAAGCCGCCAACATCACAGAGCTCAATCTTGGTTTCATGGGCAACCTTAGCCTCTCATACGGTGCCATTGCACCAAACGGAACTCTGGTCTCTGGTGGCGGTTCAGGTGCCAGCGCCTTTAGTCTCTTCAGTTCGCCCTTTGATGCCTTGGTGGCTCGGGCTCAAAAGGACGGGACGGCCCTTTTCTGGGACTTGGAGAGCTGGGATCCCATGGTTAACCCGACGTCTGACGCTTGCATTGTAGCAGGCAACGCGTGGGCTTCCGAAGGCTGGGATAGGCCTGCACTATATGACGAATACACCGACAGCCTCATCAGGAATGTGGCTGACAAGTGTGCAAACACGATTGTGATCCTCCATAATGCGGACACGCGACTGGTAGATGGATTTCTCGATCACCCCAACGTTACCGCTGTCATCTTTGCCCATCTTCCTGGCCAGGAAAGTGGAAACGCCCTGGTGTCCCTGCTCTATGGTGACGAGAACCCGTCGGGTCGCCTCCCGTACACGGTTGCCCGCAACGAGACAGATTACGGATCTCTTTTGAAGCCGGACTTGACGCTTGCGCCCCATCGGTACTAGCACTTTCCTCAGTCCGACTTTACTGAAGGTGTATACATTGACTACCGACTCCTTGACGCTAAGAACATCACGCCCCGATTTGAGTTTGGCTTTGGACTGAGCTACACCAAGTTCGAGTACGCCAACCTCCAGATCTCCAAGTCAGCTTCATCCTACGCGGCATACCCCACCGGAGCTGTTGCCCAGGGCGGACGAGCGGACCTGTGGGACGTGGTAGCGACCGTGACAGCTGATATTACCAACGCCGGCGATATGGACGGCAAGGAAGTTGCGCAGCTGTACATCGGGATCCCAGGTAGTGATGTCCCCGTGAAGCAGCTTCGTGGGTTTGAGAAGCCGCTGCTTAAAGTGGGAGAGACAACGAAAGTGACGTTCAATCTCACTCGGAGGGACCTGAGTATCTGGGATGTGGTGGCACAGGAGTGGCTGCTCCGGCAGGGCAAATATGTTGTCTCTTGGGCGTAGTCGAGATCTGCCTTTGTCGGGCACGCTTCAGTTATAAGGGTGTATGGAGGCGAGAGTCCATACAGGATATATAGACGATATATGACGGTTAAGAAAGAAAAGGAAAAGAAGAAAGCAAAAATATCCGCCAATCATGCAATCCCCTAGTCAAGCGCTTCCTCTGAGTGAAATATCCTTCATCTGGCCAATAAAGCCCCCTGATTCTTCTCAGGGGGGCTTCAATGGCGATAGGCCTCCACATTGTCATGAAACCAGCGCCACCGTTTCGTGGGTAGTCTGGGGGAGATATGCACAGCTCGGATTGGTCACATCGTAATCTGAACAGCTGCTGTAATTTGGCGTTTTATAAGCTTCCTTGAGTAGGTGTCCCGCGGTCATTGTGGGTCTGTGTTTAGATGCTAAATCGTATTGAATACGATTATTTCACCCTTTTCTTGTCGGCGCGACAGATAAACCTCGACTATAAGAATCTTTCTCCTCTCAACTCTTCGCTATAGCTGTGTGTTGGTTTCATTCATTTTCGTCGATCGCTTTATTTTGCACACCATACTGGATCTCACTGCCTTTCTTGTCACTCCTTTCTCTTAATAACACCATCACCACCATGTCCCATAACCAAGAGTGGCAGAACAGGCTCTGCGATTGCTCCCCTTGCGATTCTTGTCTTCTTGGTACCTTTTTGCCATGCATCCGTAAGTCAACCGAGCTCACTAGCGGCACGGCAATATCTCAACGCATCGTCATCCAGTCTTTGGGCGTACTTCGCAACGCATGCGAAATGCCCCTAACGTTCCCGTCGAGAGCACCAACTCTGAGTGCATGATCTTCTGCGGCATCCAGTCTTTTACTGGCTGCGGTTGGATGTGAGTTTTCTCCGCCTTAAATCTTACTATATATCTGCTAACCTAGGGTAGTTACAACATGATGCGACGTGGAGAGATCTGTGAGAAGTATGGTATTGAGGGAAGTGGCATGGGCGACTGCTGTACCTCGTTTTGGTGCCTCTGCTGTGCTCTGGTTCAATAGGACAATGAGGTTTGGGCGAGACAGGCGCAGGGCTGTAACACTCAGGGTTATCAACCCGTCAAAGAGGACATGCGCATGCCATAGACTCTGATGGATTTCGGGATTTTGTTCTTGGTATATGCGGAGTCTTGACTACAATTGAGGCATCGTGGTGATTAATATTCTTCCAAGTTGTAGAACTGTATTTTTGACATTTGAATGGAATTTCTTTCAACGTAGGTAGTAAAACACCCACAAAATAGTGGTAAACGTGCAACTAAGTTAATTGTGTCACTGAATTGAGGCTCCTTCTTCTCAACAAGTAATGTCGCCATGTCAAATATCGGTAGATCAAGATTACCTTATTCATACGCCCTCCTCCAAGCCAGTCTCCCACCATCCAAGTCTGTCGTCAAGGCTATCCTGCCAACTTCTTCCGCAGACTGAACATCACAAATCCGAACCTCTGTCTTCTTCAACCTTCTCAACCGATCCGAACCACTTTCCGCGCTGCGATCTTGAGGCACGTCAATAAACGGCGAGTCTCTCGTCAACCCCGCCACCCCGCTCAAGAAGTCGGGAGCACTGATAATTGCGCGAATGCCAACGTTCGCGATGGCCGTAAGAAAGAGCAGTATCGTCGAGAATAGCCATACTGAGAACCAGGGCTTGTGTAGAGCGTAAACGCTCTCCGTGAACTCGGACCATGTTGCAGTGGTATTCTTCCACATGATATTACGGTTCTCGAGACTCGTACCATCTGCGCCAGTAAGGACTGTTGAATTGAATGTGGCCGATATGAATGTGTTCAAGGAGGTGGCAAATCGGGCTTCAAACACATCCAAAGGGACATCGGAAGAACAGCCTGGAAGGCTCTTCGACAATCCCGAGCGAGCGAGAGTGCTCGGCGGATCCTGGAGATACATTTCTATTAAGCTATGTCGGCCTATATCATAATCCGAGGTCGTGAACGGAAACTCCCAGATGGTGCCCCTGAGGATGGCGTAGTTGGAGAGAGCTGTCAGATTGCCATGCATGGGAAACCCTGGTGTATGTCGAATCCGGGCACCTCTACAGTTCTGGTCATCGAATGCTGTCAATCTCGTGCAGTGGACCTCGACCTCCACATATGACGTGCTGACATCGCATGTGCGCAAGAAGGTGTTGCTGATCCAAGGCCCCTGGCAGTCTCCCCCAATAACAAGTTTCAGCTTCGTAGCGAGCTCAGTATCATTAATGGGGTAATGCAAAAGCCGAGAATGTTCAACCATGGTCTTGGTGTCGTTGACCGCGTCTAAGAAAATGTTGGGCCAGGTCCTTATCTCCCAATTGCCCACATACTGCGAGGGGAGATAATCGCTAACGTTATGAAAGAAAAGCTTTTGTGCTGTAGGGGTGAGCCATGTTGATCCGTTAAACGCTTCTCCGCAAGAGAGCGTCATGTAATGGGATCGTACTCTCATGGTGGAGTTGCCAGCTCGAGAAGTTGAGCCTCCACGGATAGGGATGCCGATAAATGAAGCGTATGATATCACCCGATCTGTAGGAACTTCAACCCAGGCTTCCGGGCGATCCGAATCATAGTGTGGTAGTAGCTCCAAGAATGGAACTCGCACGTTGCGCCAAAGATCTCTCTGCCCGATACGAGCCGCTTGCCACCTGCCCCCAAGGGTCTGAACAGCGTTGTCGAAGCCTTCACTCGAACCATTGGCGTGAGAGATCAAGACATCTGGCGTTGAAAACACTGCAGCCACCATATTTCTTAGGTTGAAGATGTACTCCTCTCGTACAGTTGCCATCTGGAATATGCCCATGTCGCCTTCCTGGGCACCATCCAGATAAAAAGGGTTCATATCAGAAATGTTGCTGCCGAGATAGTGCATAGCAGGGATTTGTGTGGTGGTAGAGTTCGGGAACAGGCCGATAGACCGGACAGCGGCTTGTCCTCCAAGGGGACTAAGACACCAGATGGCGACAATCATAAATGTCCAGGCGTGGGTGCCTCCAAATAAGCCCAAGTTTATGAAGGCCGAGATAGTCGTCTGGCTCGTCGAGAGAAACTCCAGGGTCCCGAGAGTTGAACCTTTCTCGGCGTGATAGAGCGCCAAAGTCTTAAGAAATGGTCCAAGAACAGCCGCGAACGAGATAGGCCAGAGTGTTGAAGCAACTTGGAGGACTTCTCGCACGTTATTGCCGAATGAACTCTCCTCCTGGTTGTGGAGGGACGCTACGATGCCCAATAACACTGAACCGAGGTTAGTTTACGATTGACGAGGGTCATGAAGTACAGCTACCAGTATATAGGATAGGAATCGTGAGTAATACTCCTGGAACCCCGATTGTCCATAACCGAGAAGGCGATTGCTCCTTCAAGGTGCGATGCGGCTTTTGCTGAGACTTACTGCTGGCGTCATTTTCCTGCCCTGGTGTGTCTGCATCGGACGTGAGGCTTTGCAACTCAACATAAGATGGGCGCGCCATAGCTGGGTGGCTAGTAATCTCAACCAAAGCTGGTGATGAAAGGCAAAGAGGTCGGAAAAGTGATCATGCTAAGTGTCTGCCTCTTATGTACTCCGCACTTCAAAAAGAAGATGCGATTGGTTGAACTTCGTCACGATAAATAACGCGCCTGCGAGCAGTTTGCAGGGGGCGAAGCTGTTGGTCCTACAAGACACCTGCACCAATAGATACTGTTTTTGGCGAATTAGCGGCTGCCGGATAAAATATTTGTGGTCCAGAGAAACAACCAAGGATCCAGTCACAGCTAAATACGCACGGTAGTTCTTCATTGGACTGTTCTGGCGGCTTGTCTACATCGATCATCTTACACATCACGTCGTCCATGCAAGTCAAGGCAGACAACATTGACCAAGTGTGGGTAATTTGTAGTAAAAGACAAAGAGCCTGTTCAAAGGAGCAAGCAGTACATTCACAACAGTTAATGCAAGAATATACTCAAACTCTATGCGTCAGTGTAAGCCCTGCAAGGCATCTGATGTATCGGGAATCCATAATATGATCATATCACACTACCAAGTTCTATCCTACTAACTACCCTGTCCTCCTTCGAACAAGCCCGGGAGGCCTGACCTTCCCTTCTCCCTGATTCTCTGTCATTCGGACCTCCAATAGCGCCACAAAGTCCTCATAGCCCTGCATTCTCGCTATGTCCAACGGTGTGTCGCCTTTTCCATTCTTTGCCGCCATTGAAACTGGGATATTGAGTAGTAGCCTCCCAGTAGAGACTGAGCCTTCCATTGCGGCAAGGTGAAGTAGGTTATTTGATCCCTTAGTTTGGACCTGATGGTCGGCCCCATTATCCAGTAGCAGTTGAAGGGCTTCCTGCTGGTCATGAAAAGTAGCGAAACATGCCGCAGTGAATTGTTCTCGACCACGTGCGTCGACGTTTGCTCCAGCCTCGATCAACCGCGATATGCAGTCGCAATTCCCTAGCCCTGCTGCTAGCATCAGAGGTGTTAGACGACCTGCGTTTCGGATATCGATAGATGCCCCATGATCGATGAGAAAATCTAGAACGGGTAGGTCTTGGTTCTCAACAGCCGTGTGAAGGTATGCATTCTGCATCAATGACAGTCCATCAATATTTGCACCCAGATCCACGAGTAACTTGGCCATGTCGAAATCTCTCTTGCCAAATGTGGCATGTAAAGGGCGGCCCCCAGCTGCAGCTGGTTTGTCAACATCGAACCCCTTACCTTGGAGCCAGGTTACCACTTCCTGATGACCGCTTGCCACTGCCACGTACAACGCTGTTTTTCCGCCCACATCTGGGAAATCTAGCTCGACCTGGGCATCGAACATGGCTTCAAGAACTTGTAAATCCCCTCGGTCTGCCGCCAGATGAACTGGCGTCGCGTCAAAGTAGGCTCCCAGTCGCGCGTTGACTTGGGCACCGCGAGCGATGAGCTTCCGTACAATGCTGGCACTTCCATACCTAGCTGCTACATGAAGAGGCGTCGGCCAGGTCTTGATCGTGCGCAAACCTTGGACGTCATCATCAGTGCTACGTGCCAGCAGCAGCTCGGCAGCCAGCTCAGAGCTCGCTTGCACCGCAACCATAAGCGGTGTGGAGCCGCCATTGTCTCTTTTACCAACGTCGATGCCTGGTTGCTCCAAGAAAAGCCGAACAATGTCTGTGTAGGATCGCGATGCGGCCAGGTGCAAAAGGGTCTGGTTGAATGGACCAAGAAAATTGAGGTCAGCGCCATTTGCCAGTAACTGAGCGACAATTTCGGTATACCCGGCGCCTACGGCACAAACTAGAGGCGTCTGCCGGTTGTGGTTGACGATGTTCGGATCGGCATCCTGTTGCAAGAGAAGACGTGCGGCTTCAAACTGAGCGCCTTCAGTCGCTTCGTAGAGAGGTGTGCGCTCGTCAATCTTGTTATTGGCATCGAAACCATGCTTGATGAGCTCCTTCATGATGTTCGTCTTACCCAGCCATGCAGCAATATGCAGAGCCTTGCAGCCCAAAATCTCGTTGGAGAAGTTGGCTCGCCTCCCCCATCTTTTCAGCCAAAGGACAACATTGTTCTCGTCCCCGCGCGTCACAGATTGACAAAGTCCTCTGTCGAGACTTTCAAGTTTGCTCTGGAGGGATACGGTGTCTAGAAGTCAATAGTAAGCGGCCGCTTGATGGCTTATGGAAAGGTCTACATACCTGCGTCATCCTCGTCAAGCTCACCTCGAATAGGGGCAGCCATGATGGGAAATTCACTCCCGAAATCGTCCGCGCAGTAAAGGCAGTGATACATATACCCGTCTTCCTCGTCTTCGCAATTTGTAATTGCAAACAGCAACTCGTCCGCTGTTCCTCTCTCATCAATATTCATTGAGATGAGTTGCTCTGTCCATAAAAGAGGCTTAGTGTCTCGACCTGGCTCCAACTTCCGCAATTCTCGCATCCAGAGGAGATAGGCGTCATAGTTCTCCCTCGGGTTTCTGCCATTCGATCCGTTCGATACGAAGAACTGAAGCTTCTCTTCTAGGGACCTTCCTTTCAGAATCGTCTTGATTTCACGTGTTAGCATTTGACATCCTACACTATCGGGGGCTGTCCTTACCACCATATCAAGGAAGATGCAGCCAAGCGGCCACATATCAGAAGCAGAACCTCGTTCACTCTCATCCCAAACCTCTGGAGCAACGTAATCCCTGGTTACCTTTCCTCTGGGACCATCTGTCTTGCTCTTTGAGACCTCTGACCAGTCAAGCGAAAGGCCAAAGTCTGTCACAAAGATCTTGTTGTCCTTGATAAGCACATTTCGGGGAGTAATGTCTTTGTGTCGAATAAAGGACCGATGAAGGTATGCGATCCCGGCTGTAATGCACCCAAAGTACTCCCGTACAGATGAAAGTTCACCTTCGGGAAATGGAGCTCGGGACAGGAAGGTTTTCAGGTCCATGTCTGCGACGGGGAGGAGGAGGATGGCAAAGACTCTAGGATCGGTATATGAACTAAATTTTTACTTAGCGATGGAGATAATACAATATTAGAGAGTCAATCTACTTACCCGACATATTTGACAAGGTGGCGATGCGAAAGCTTTTTCAGATTTTGCAATTCATTTTTGAACGCCCTCTCTGCATCCCCAGAGCCCTCGAACTTTCTGGATCGAAGCATACTTTTCCGCTATTGAAAGGGTTCGGTCAGACTAGTCTGTGCAATTATGGGTCGGCTGAAGCTTACAGCGTAATCTCTGAGAGACAATTTGCTAGTGACTCTTTCAACGATCCCCTGACATCCGCCTCCAAGCCTTTTGGGATTGGTGAAATGCGAATCAGCCTCTAGGGCTAAGATGGATAAAGCGGAACGTATTAGTCTCAGAGTACATCAACCAAGCTCAAGAGCATAGGGTCACCTACCCAGTGAGGCGTGTTTGCCGTCCTCTGAATCCTTTATATCAGTAAAGACGAAGCGTTGCTTGTCGAAAAACTTGTTTCTGGCAGACTGAGGTTTGACTTCGACGGGGATGAGGCCTATACTGTAGGGAAAGTTGATGTCCAAAAGGTTTTGCGCGACGAATATATCCATCAGGTCGGTCATGTTGATCATCCGCAAAACGGCATATGTTCTGGGCCGACCGCTCCATGTCGGCTTACCAGCTTTGCAAAGAATGTCCTGGATCTCTTTGATGTCCTCCTGGGACAATGCTGTGCCGCGTTCTTCAATTCTTTTGAAATGAGCCGACATGGCAGCCTCACACTGCTCCGCGGTGAATTTGGACATTGCCACTCAGAGAACGCTGACCCTGCCAGCGCACCAAAGGGTATGAAGGTACAAGGAACGGATGTTGGACGTTGGCTCGCCTAGCGAAATTGTACAGGGAATGCCTTGTTGGTGTCAAATCTCACGACCTCGGGATGATAGAGAGGGAAAGGAGTGAGATTTCCACTGGCATTCAGTGGGAAGTAGTACTGAATTTGAAGGCAACGACGTCGTGCCTTACGCGAGTCTGCCTACCCCTAGGCGAACAGAGTCACTCCCAAGGCGCAGTTTCGAAATGGGGGGTTGGTGGCTTGGGGCTCTATGCACACACTGCCTTGATATAGGTCATTGCTTTGTTTTCAATCTCATACCAACAGACTGCCATTTTAACGCATCTCCTGTTACACAGCAAAAATGCGGCCCGAATATTTCACCTTCTCTTTATGAGGGGCTACAACCTGGTAGCATGTAGTAGGAAAGGGATTAATTACCTCTGTAACCTACCTAGAAAATGAGATCTCGATAGCGGCTATCTCTACTGTCAGCCAGAAGGGTAATTGTAAATTGATGCCACCGCGCAGCTGCCGTGTACCAATCGAATCATCAGCTTCAACCCCCTTGAAATTAGCGGTCAGTCGTCATCTGTGCACTTTCATGTTGCTGGCCTCATTTATCCAACTGAGTGCCCAATGTGGCTGAAATCTGCCAGTAGAATAGCCTCTTTCAGCCCCCTTGGCACTTGATCCCACTCGCCTCGTTTGTTGCTTTTGCCTGCTCTGTGCTCCGTAGCATGGCTGGAGAATGTTGTCACAAAATGGCGTCGCCAAGGCGGTTCCGGAACGCTTAACACTCGTCATTCTCCTGCACTTTGATGGCACGCGCCTTGAATATTTCTCTTCGGGAAACGATTCCACCCACCCATTTTGAACCAGAGCATCAGAGCTGTTCTTGGCCATCGCCTCAAACACAGCCCGGCCGGTCCACTCGCCGACTGTCTCACTGGCTATTACCACAGCCAAGTCGATAACAGCCTTATCAAGGCAGTGCGTGCTTCAGCACAGACTCGCTGCTTCAGGCTCACTGGATCGGGCACACGGTCCCAACCCAAAGTTTCAACTTCATCAACTGCACTATATTCAATGGTTTTTGATCCGCAATCGTCTAGTACCATCTTGAACTTGGCGACGCCTCCAAGAGACCCAGTCAGCCGCATCATCAGAGAATACGGCTATTTCTGTAACTATGCCGGTCGATCCTTTCAATGCAGCAGGTGTCGCACTAGGTGCTGCGTCTTTGGCAATTCAACTATTCGATGGCTGTGTCAAAGGTACAAGATTTGAAAGCAGAATAGACAATTCTTTTTGCGACATGCTAATAGTCATCTTTACCCAGGGTTCACATTCCTAGTCGAGACGGTTCAAATGCCGGAGAGATGCGCAATCCGACGGCTCAGGCTCGTTCTCGAGTTCAACCGACTGCTTACATGGGGCAAGGTGGCAGGGTTGATCGAGGCCTCGACTGCAGCGGAGTCGTCGCAAGGACTGAGCATGTCCACGATGGATGTAATGGCGATACTTTCAGAAATTCGAACAATTCTAGAGGCGTTCGCCGACCTCAACACTGAGTACAATGAACTCAAGCCCCAACCAAGCGACGAGAGTGATATATCCAGACCGACGACCATAACAGAGGAGGTTTCCTCGCTAAAATTGATCTACGAGAAGAATAGAAAAAAGCGACGTTATCCCCTTGGCACAAACCACGTCATGGAAGCAGTGGAAGGGATCCGTGTCGTTGTTAAGAATCCAAAACGCATTACCTGGAGGTTGGTGGACGAAAAGCACTTTGATAACCTCCTCAGCCGTCTTGGGAAACTCATTGACTCACTCCGTGAGTTGGTGGAGGACCATCAACTGAGACAGTTACAAGAGCTGACTCGAGAGATACACATGCAAATGGTGCAGGTTCGAGGATCTGTGGCGGAGCTTCAACAGCTCATGACCGCAACTCTCCTGCTGCCCAACAGCCATTCTTGGGGAGTCTCCAGTCCAGAAGGAACCCGGTCCGACGGCATTCAGTTACTTTATAATCTTGCAAAGCTCAAGGAGATCAACACAAATAGCGTACATGCTGATGTTGTTTCCAACTTGTCTATTCCTTTAGACTGCGTGGTTTACGATCGAGCCAGGAACCAGTCTCGAATAGTGGCCACGTACACACCCGAGGGAGGTGAGAAGAGGCTCGTATGGGTGGAATGGAAAACCTACCACAGAGAGCTCTCCAGGAACGCATCGGGGCAGTTAGAAATGGCTATCTCCCCGGCAGCATTACACCAATCGGCACAATTAGGAAATCTTCTGGCCTGTCCTAAATCGGAGGATTTCTGTGCCCCTCATTGTTTGGGTTACTTGCTGGAGAAGGAAAATCTGAGAGGAACGAGCCGGCTGGGTTGGGTCTATCAGATGCCGGACACCACAGATGATACTTACGCTCCACGATCTTTGCACTGGTTGTTCACCCATGCTACTCGACCTCCTCTATCGGACAGAGTGGCTATTGCATGCAAGCTCGCTACAAGCTTGATGTATCTTCATTCCGTCAACTGGCTGCACAAGGCTATTCGAAGCGACAATGTCGTCTTCTACTGGGATGGCACTCGGCCCAACCTCCAACGACCCATTCTCGCCGGCTTCGAATACGCACGTCATGATGCACACGAGATATCCGAAAGATCCGACCCAAACCCCACATGGGATATCTACCGGTGGCCGTCTATTCAAGGTGAAGCCACCACCGCAGTTCGTTCACGGAAGATTTTCGACGTCTATAGCCTCGGCCTAGTCCTCATGGAGATTCTGTTCTGGAAACCTCTGGCTACACTCTTGGAACTTCCGAACCTCCCTACAGTCACCTTGTCTCACTCTAAAGGGGTCCGTGAGCATTTACTGGGAGAATCCGAGTGCTTGGATAATGTCTTGGATATCGGGGGGAAGAAGTACCATGGAGTTGTGAGACGGTGCCTTGAAGGGTATTTAAATGACGAAGTTGGTCATTCCGGCCTGGGTATAAAGGTAAACGACAACGAGAGTGATGTTCACACTAGTATTCTGCTACAAGAGCAGTATGTGAAGCATGTGGTGCAAGAGCTTAAGGGCATTCAGGTATAAAGAGGAGTTTTAATTTCGGCCCTGCTGGTTTCTCCCACGCTTATGGCTTAAGTTAGCAACGTTCGACATAGTTGTCTTGTGTCTATTCCCTCACCCATCTATGGTTGTATTTACAATCCATGCCCGTTATCCAGAGATGCCACCTCTATGACAACTTTTCCAAAGTGCTTCTGATCCCAGACATACTGATAGGCCTCCCGGGCTTCTTCCAAGTTGAAGATGCGCGCATCTAAAACAGGATGAATGTCACTGACCTCAATAGCACGATTCATCTCCTCGAACTGTATCCTAGACCCGATGCCGATCCCTTGTACCGTGCACGAGTGGATCACTGTCTCGAGGAAAGTTGGCTCCTTAACGTCGTCGCTCCCGGTTGAGGTGAAGGCGTCGATAGATCCGACCATCGAGATCAATCCGTTGAGCTTCAAAGCGGCGAGGGTCTGTCAATTTCAATCAGAACTCAGTGATTGTGTAATCTAGACGGCTATGGGGGTGGAAGCATACCTGTCTAGCACTTGACGGTCCTCCGACCTCGACGACCAGCGAGACTCCTTCATTGTTGGGGGTCAAGCTCTTGGCCAGCTGTCCCCAGTTTTGGTTCTCCTTGTAGTTAATCACATGGTCCGCTCCCAATTTCTTGAGTCGGTCTGCCTTTTCAGCCGACGAAGTGGTGGCGATGACCTGGGCGCCGGCAGCTTTGGCAAACTTGCACAGGATCAGCTCCACATATGCTCGGTGAAGGTCGAGAATACTGTACCTGGACAGCAAAACTGCTCACACCTCCAGTGCCCTCGGTAAGCACAATCTCACCGGGCTTCAAAGCGCGGCCCTCAAGTCCATATAGAGCGCTCCAGGCCGTTACCGCAGCGCACGGCAGAGCAGCAGCCTCGTTCAAGGTCAAATTCTTGGGAACGGCAACGAGTCCATCTTCCGAAAACGCGGCATACTCTCTAAGCACGCCACTGAGTTCACTTCCGAGAGCGCTCTGCCGAGCTTGGGCGTCAAGAGGCCCGGCCAGATGGCGTTGGTGGACCAGAGTGGCAACTCGATCGCCAACAGTAAAGCGGCTTACACGAGAGCCAATGGCAACGACGATGCCTGCTCCATCGCTCAGAGGCACGATTCCATCTTTCAGAGGGAAAGGATAGAGTCCCTAGCCTTTTGGTTAGACGCCATCATCGAAATACGCGCAATGAGCACATCTCTTACCTTGGGGATCACCAGGTCGCGAAAGTTGAGGGAAGCCGCGTGAACTATTCGATATGTTGTGAGCCTCCGACAAGGAAACACGAAAAAAGAACGACAATACTTTGAACCAGGACGTCTTGGTCACCGATCGTAGGGACAGGAGCTTCCTTCTGGAACTCTAGAGATTCGAAGCCATCGCTGCCTCGAATAATCCACTGCTTCTGGGTCTTTGGAATCATATTTGTTCCAAATGAAATATGTATGAAACAGGAGAATGTATGATGGAAGGAAAACTTGTATCGAGAAGTGATTGATCAAGTATTTTCCAGGAGGAGGCCAAGTATTTATGATTCTCCAGGGACCCTAGTAAGACTCCATTGTGCCTCCTTCTTCACCAGCTTCAGCATCAATATGGTTTACAAATAGGCTGGCTATACCAGATCGCTTTCAAATTATCGACTATAGAACATCTGTAGTTCAGATGGCCGAATCGCAAGGATCCACCATTTGTCCAATCGACGTTGCATGAAAACAAAATACATCCTCAAAAGGCCTAGTCGTGATCTACCGGCCCCGCAATTTGTCTTGTCCAAGGGTTGGCCATGGATTTATCAGCAAGACCATGATGGGTTCAAGCGCTTCTGTTCGTCAATATTTCCCGTTTCTCCTTCACCAACCAACTGTTCAGACAAACAAAGACAAAAAGAATAATGACGGATGATCAAGTGCCACGTCGGGGTCGGCCTCGTTTAGAAGGCCGAGACCAAGGTAACGATGACCAAGTTGAGGTGTGTGGACATGACTTGCTCCACTGAGCTACAGCTAACAAGTGCATCTAGAACAAGCGTACGCGCATGAGACTGGCACAGAGGACGTACCGAGCCCGGAAAGAAAGCGCCTTTAACCAGGAAAGAATCCGCAACCAACAGCTCAGCCAAGCCCTGGATCAAGCACTGGCAACCTTTGCTAGCTTTCATCGACATGCCCTAGGCCTACCCGAAGTACGCAGCTCATCGGATCTTATTACCCGTCTGAATCAGGCGGCCTCCGAGATGGCAACCATTGCCAGTGACTCGAACAAGTCAGCCAGGCTCTTGCTTGCTTCTGAAGCCACAGATTCCGGCATCCAATCGCAACAACAAAGACCGATGCTGGCCTACCCTGGAGACTTGCAAAACCCGGCAGTTTCGAAGAGTGTAGCCCTCACAATTCGTTCTGCTGGCGTCATATTGGGCACATTACCCGAAATACTCCTTAGGGCCTGCCTCGAACGTGTCCTCACCATCCTATCAGGTAACTCTCCACCAAAGGCTCGAGTCCTAGATTTGAGACTACCTCTGGATATTCTTGGCGAGCAGCTACTCATGTCCGAGTCTCTCAACATCTTGTCAGTCCCTCTCATGATGGACGACTACCGCTACCTCCCCCATTCCATGCCCCATTTGCCACTCATGTACCGTGTTGTCGAAGGGAGCCAAGATATTATACCTCGATTACCGTCGCCGTCGGTACAGAGGATTGTGAGGGGCAGGACTAGGACGAGGCTCGCGACTGCTTACGAGCCGCTGCAGGGAGAATGGCTCGAGGCCATGGATGTTGAAGAGTACTTGGAGGACCGGGGTATTTACTTACGTGGGGCCGGTTTGGGTCATGCGATCAACGATCAGAGCTCAACACGCACCTCTACCGAGATCAACTATCAACAGCAACCAGTACTTGAGGTTGAAGACTCTTCTACGGAAGGGCGGCGCCATGAGCATGGCGATTATTCTGTATTTGGTGTTCCAACAACTCAAGAGTGGATCGGACCAATGGACCCCCTTCCGCCTCTTGGGACAGGACTCTATCCTATCGAATCGGCAAGAGAACTGTGGACTGATACTCCTCGACAAACCCCTCAGCCAGCCTCACAGATCGTTATTGACCTCGATAAGCTTGTGGGTTTACTCGCGTCGAATGCTACATGTTTGGGGCCGGCACCGGGGATTAGGAGAGCTGCGGTGGACTCGTCAATTGCACAATCTGCGATTCAGCTGTCAGAGTAAATAACACACCAAAGAGCTGGTGCCTTTGGTCTTATCCTTCCATACTCGAGAGAATCTTATTAATATTTCAGCAACAAAAGAGCTGTCTAGAAAAAAGAGATTGACCCCTCCACATGCTGAAGATGCTCCCTTCTCTAAGGTTATCCTACTGCCACTGTTGTTTCTATGGTGTACTAGTCTATCCAATGAATAATGATCTAATCCTCGTCTTCATCGCCGCCAATCACATGAAGATGCAACTGCGACTGCGACTTGCAAGCTTCTAAAACCTCCTTGGGAATCTCGCGATCCTCCACCCTGACAATTAGTTCCTTCAGGTGCCGCGCCATGAGATTCACGTTCTCTATCGTGTTCACGAGTAGATCAGTGACCTCATCATCGGTGCCCAGATCGTTGAAGAACTCGAGGGTCTCAAGCTCCGGCGGTAGTCCAACCGAATGCAGGCGCGGCCTTTTTGAGGATTTTCCGTATAGCTGATGGTCCCAGTTCATCCGCAGAGTTTTGAGGGCAGTAAAGTCACGAAGGGCAAGAGCCCTAGAGCTGCGCAGGAATACTGAGTCGATTGTGATCGTTTCCAGCGAGTGACATGCAGACTTTAGGGCCATGAAATAATCTCTGATGCTATCAGAGCTTTCCTCAAGTTCGGGTGAGGGATCTTCAGGATGCGTCATAACGAATTCCTTGAGCGCCTTCGGAAACATAAGGAGATCGGAGAGCGCATCGTCGTTAATGTCGCATTCGATGAGATGCAACTTGCTTAGAGCAGTCTCGTGCGGACGTTCCACAACGTCAAAGCCACGATCATCCAGCTTCGCCCTCTTGATAACCAACGTTTCGAGCGTGGGGTGAGCGAAGACATGGATATTCTCTTGCAAATCCCAATACTGGTCGTCCTCATCCTGGTAAAAGAGCGTGCACGACTTGAGACACGCCAGATCAAACGGGCTATTGAAAAGGTGTCCCACGCTATGCAATAGCGACACCGGCACTGCGATATCCAACGTCTCCAAGTTTGACATGCGAGAAATGGTCTGAGATATGCTGTTGGACGGCAAGGATTTGTCGGAAATGAGCTGAGGGAGAGTGGATGCGGGATAAGCGAGCTTGATATCCTGGATGGCCGAGCCACGTCTAGGCCGGTAATTAAGGGACTCGCTGAAGATGAGATGCAGCTCCGGGGTGAGAAATTGAACCGTCTTGTACAAGACAGCGTCTGCGAGGGCGTGGTAGCGCTTATTTAGTCTCGAGACGCTGCAGAGGTCGCGACTTGGTAGGCAGTTGAAGACCTGCACCAGCGTCTTGTCGGGGAGCCTATCAAGGTGTTCGACATGATGTTGAGGATTGTGATGATGATGAGAATGAGGCATCGGGTGGAGAAACGAGGCGGCGGTAGAGGTCTGAGCGTTGTCGATAGTTGATGTTGTCGTTGTTGTTGTTGTTGCTAGGGCTGAATGGTAAGGTTATCTTCCCTGGACGCTTGGCGCTTATCGCATGACGTTGGGGAATCACTGCTGTTTCGCACGTGATTACCCCAAAAGAAAGAAACCTCGGTATTTATATAGCGGGGTGTACATGCACTCATCTGAGATTGTTGCTGCTGTTTGAGTTGATTCGTTTTCTGCAAGAGAAAATATTAAAAGAAGTTACGAAAGTATATATTAAGCGCTAACAGGTCAAGGCATCAATTTCCTTCGTGTGGGGGGACGGCTTGATGCCTCGAGGAGAAGGACCGAACGATTAAGTCCTGCGACTCGGCAGAGTTAAATGCATAGCATGTGCACATTCGACCGCATGTGTTTAACTGCATTGAGCAGGTACTCCCGTTATTCATTTACACGGTCAACAGTCATGGTACTTATCAGCACTTATGTATCATTCTCACGGTTGTCAAGTGACGATAGTTTGCTCGCTCACTGTACCTTGATCTAACGACCTCGTATATATTTTTTTAGCTGGGCTTTTTTTATTTTAGTTATTTATTTACTTCTTGCCCAGCCCAGGTGAAATAGAAATTTATAAGAAAAAAAGCTGTTTTCCTTTTTTAATTACTATATTTATATATAATTTATTAATACTCTCTTAGCCCTTTATAGGGTTATATAGGTCTTTAATTATAAATCTTAAATACTTTTTTAAGGCTATATTAGTGGAAAGTGATAGTTGTTAGCAAATCTACATTATAACTATCAGAGTAATCATGTCTCAAAAATACAGGTTTTCAAAAATTAAAACGAGGCTCCCCTGTTGGCCTCATTTCTCGGTCCGGCTACCGCCGAGACATGCGTCCGCACAAGGCAGACTGACTGGCATTCCGGCTGCACCTTTACTGCGCCCCATTCGAGGCAATTATCCGTGCGGTCGTCGCTTGTGGTGTTGGTGACGAAGCAAGGATTCAACTCCGAGATGCATGCAACGGTCATATCATTGGTTAGTTGTCATGCAGGCAGCCCGCACGCTCAGCCATTCCACAACCTGGTCCTGTTGGGGCCCCCTTTCAGCTACCTGATTTAAAATTTCCATCTCCTCTTGCACCTATGCTTCAAACTTTCGAATGACACCCAACCCTCTAAGCCGTCATCATGGCCGGCATGGAGCCCTTGGCGGCCCTCAGCCTGGCGTGTAACATCATGCAGCTACTCTCTTTTGGGGGAGAAGCGATATCCCTATGTCGGAAGGTTTACAAGACTGGAGAAATCGACCCTAGCCTAAAAGACTACAGCTGCCAGACCGCCAAGATCTGCGAGAGCCTGAACGACAACCTAACTCAACGACAACTCGATCTGGGGCCCGATGCTTCAGATCTACAACAGAGGGCCATTATGTGCAAAGCTGCAGCGGACAAGCTGAACCATGAGCTGGAACTCCTCACTCCAACCAGCGGGACCAGCGGGTGGAGGAGGGGTTTCACTGCCCCTATCAAGGCAATTCGCCACAAGCACCATCTGAGCGAGCTCGAAAAGGACCTCAACAATCTCAAGTCAGGCCTGGATACGCAGCTCCTTGTGAGGATCTTCGACCTGGCGGATCCCGCAAAGTTGAAGAACGAAATCGTTGCAGAATCCAAGGGACTCTTAGCGACAACACTGCAGCAGGTCGCTTCTGGGCAGCAAGATCTCTCCCAACAAATTCTCAAAGCTCTAGGGGGGGCTCAAGAGCGATTCAATTCCGAGTATTTGCGAAATCAACGGATGATAGAACAGCAGGTGACTGCCACGGCTCGCGACTTGCAAGACGAACGTACCAGAGTCCAACAGGAAAAGAGACAAAACGAGCAGCAACACAATTGGGATCACGTTCTGAAGAGCTTGCACTTCGATGCGAGGGTCGAGAGAATGAACATGATCAGGCAAGAATATTCCCAAACTTGTCGCTGGATCTTTAGACCATCCACGAAACATGGTCCTGCCAGTGACCACATGCCCCAGCAAGCCCACCCAAAAAGCCACCCGCAGAGCTGGCCCTGCTTCACCACTTGGCTGCAGTCCGAAGGACCACCAATCTACTGGATATGTGGGAAACCAGGGTCAGGGAAAAGCACTCTCATGAAGTTTATCGCTTCTGATGAGTCTCCAACCAGGGACTCCTTGAAACAGTGGCTGCCAGATGTTCAGATCTTATCGCATTACTTTTGGCTACCTGGCTTGCCACTGCAGAACAACATCAAGGGTTTCTTGTGCTCTCTGGTTTATCAAGTTCTATCTCAAGATATGTCTGTGGCTCTAAACTTGCTGGAATCAAAGCCTTATATCACTCGCAAATCATCCGCCATGGACTGGGACCCGGCCGAACTGCGACGTATTCTCATCAACATGGTTCATCAGCCTGGAAAAGCGTTCTGTATCATCCTTGACGGTCTTGACGAACTATCACCAAAGGAGAACCCGCGAGATCTGGTTGATATCATCAAAGAGCTCCAGGGCCCTCGGGTAAAATTGTGCCTAGCAAGTCGCCCAGAGCCCACCATGAAAATATACTTAGGGCATTATCCGACACTGCTCATGCATGTCCTCATACGAGATGACATCAGGAAGTATGCCAAGGGTATCCTCGATCAAGCCATGTCTCACAGGAATGGCACTCTCGAGGTCGATCGCCTCGTAGATGAAATCTCATATGACGCCGACGGAGTCTTTCTGTGGGTTGTACTCGTTACGAGATCCCTCGAGCGTGGAATTGAGAAGGGCGACTCACTCCAGATTTTGCAGGAGCGGCTGCGCCAAATACCAAAGTCTCTTACCGAGCTATACACTAGCATGTGGCAACGGCGTGGAGATGATCCAGAGACATACTTGAAGGGTTTCTCTCGGTTTATGAACCTCATGATTCTTGCGCAAGACATGACATGTCTCAAGCGCATCGGAAAAGTGACCGTCTTTGAGCTTATGGCTGCAACAAACCCGTCGTTTCTGAACAAATTTTTGGGCCAGAATGACAAAGTTTCCAAAGAGAAGCTCGAGTTGTTGTGTCGCGATACAAGGAATTCCATCGAAGTCTGGTCAGCTGACCTACTGACGGTGACCACTACTCGGGACTTGTACTCGGAGAGTTCCCTCTCGCTGAATGACGAAGACTGTGGACCATACGATGATCTGGCATTTTACGCCAACATGACGGTGGGGTTCGTCCATCGAACAGCCCGTGACTTCCTCCTGTACGAAGTGGAGGGCCAGAAGTTGTGGAAACGAGCCGACAGTCCTCGGGAGGACCTTCGAGCAAAACTTGTGAAAGCAGCTCTCATGAGAGGCCAACTTTGGAACAATCTGGAACCCCAACTTGTTGAGGATTTTTTCGACTCACTCATTAATCTTAAATGTCCTGAAAAGGCCGCTCATGTTCAAAAAGAAACCTTGCCGGACATTGAGAAGGCTTTCTACAAGGGATACTTAGAGCTAGAGTTTATCCGACAGCTCGATGAGCACGAGGGACGCGAGATCAGATTTCTGGAGGTGGCAGCCGACTATGGATTCTGCGACCACGTTTTCAAGCGAATTCAGGAAATGCAGCAAACCGGCCAGCTCAAAGCGCAGGACTATGCTTCTCTGTTGTATACGTACTGCTGTAGCAGACGTCGAAGCCTTGATCATGGGCAGACCGTTTTCGATGCCAGAGAAAGGTTGATCCAGTCACTGTTGAGCTCGGGGTTGCCGAGTCTTGAAAAGATACGGTTCTGTACTGATTTCGACCTCAGCAGGAGCCTCCTGTTCACGTACTTGCTCTCTCATCTTGAAGGCCGTCTTGATCTTCACATGGTGGGGGAAGCAGTCACAACACTCGCATTGCTTTGGAAACAAGCACCTTCGGTTCAAAATGTGCATGTCCAGCTCACAGTGAGGTTTTTAAATAACCGAACAAATGATCATCCCTCGGTCAAATTGTACATTGGAGACAGCAGGAACCTCAACGAAAAAGATGACGCGCTTGTGGTGATGAGAGTCAATATACTCTACTTGATCATGGCCATTGGTAGCCTGGTGCATCCGAGTCTCTGCATACCCGGGATTCTCTCTGAGAAACAGGAGCCTTCAGCTCAATCCATTGTCATCGGCGTTCAAAAGGAAAGATTCGGCATTCCGGACTATTACAGAATTAGGTCCGAGGAAGACTCGAGTAAGATCACGGAGTGTATCACCCCGCTTCTACATTGCAACTATGGATCAGATCTACAGAAGTCGGGGAACATGGAGATGACGGAGTGGAGGAGACTGGAGAAAGTCTTGCAGCAAATCACGTCTGAAACCAAATCGCTAAACGACAAGGTGGACAGAGAGTGTAATGAGGATACATTGTCCGAGAGAGTTGATGCCGCCGTGGACGAGTTTTTAAGTGATAAGGTCACTAAAATATCCCCACCTTGGTGGTGAGGTATGTATGGTTTACTGTTTCTCCTTCAACAATGGCGCTTGGGGGGCCTCGGGAAGACATGACAGTCAAGCCGGGACAAGCCGCAATTCCTTTGAGCGAGTTGAATATGATGAATGGTCACGACCTGCATTATTGTGATCTGCATTGTTCCGTCTTTGAGCGGACGTTTGTAGTACGCCGTCTCCGCGCGGTGCGAAGAAGGCGTAGCACAAGTTATGAAGTGAGCGGATCTCTCAATGCACATGGGAAATACACCTCTAATGTTGCACCTTGCTTTTAATAACTGGTTATTTTGTACGTTCCCCTTTGTTGGGACAATCATGTCTGAGCAACACCGGAGCTGCCTGGTTGGAAGTGAAGCGAGCATGCCCAACAACTCGGATATGACTCTAGCAGCATATTGCTAAGGCAACCCCTGTCCGTGATCAAATCTGTCATCGTGTGAACTTTTGCAGCAAGGGGCCTGTTTCATGCGTGGTCCACTAGATGCCGAGGGCCCGACGAAACGTGCCCAATTCACGACAGCTATGTTCACCAACGGACAAGGCCACGATAGAGAATGAACCCGGCAGTGATTATGCCAGATATTACAGTCAATATTCACCGTCGAGGAAATTTTAGGTGACTATTTTCCGCTCGTTTGGGCGAAAAGACCTTGATCTCATGATTGCCAGGACGAATCTGGCAGGAGGCTATCACATAACTACAATAATGCTGGCAGTCTCAACAGGTCAGCAAGAGGAGTGATATTGTCTCGAGTAACTCTAATCCGCCGAGGTCGCGGAGTTTGTATGCAATTCATTGGATAGAAAATACGTGTGGAGGCGAGTGTCATATAACTATTACAAAAGTGCAAAGACGGGTTCAGAATCAGTTCCTTAGTTACACTCGGAATCCCCGGTACGACATGCGCTGATCAACCGGTCAGCAACTATTTGCGAAGCGGCAGTAAGCAGATCGGCCCTTCATGATCCTCATGTAACCCTGTAGCAGATCACCCCCACTATCATTAATTGTTTCTTCATGCAGCCCTACAATTTCCGCTATGGGCAGGTGCGCAGAACCTTCATGTTTCATTCCCCAATGCAGACCAGGTTCGGCCGACAATATGATCTACGATGCTACAGGGGATCAACTCGTATCAGTCGATATGCCTCCCAGTTAATTCTAGTATATAAGAAATCCCGGTGCCTCATAGCATTGCTGTTGTGCTTCGAACCAGGACATCTATAATCTTCCATCTCATCATCATGCCTTCTCTCACTCACTATCTTACCGTCCTTTCGGCTGTGGCCGTTGGCTCCGTCGTTGCCGATGTCAATCCCAACGCCCAGGGAGCCTGTGATGATACTCACGGTGGCCAAAACGCATGTGGTCCCAACGGAAGCGAGGCCTGGTTGAACACCGGTCTCAACGGCGAAGGATGGAACCCGCCTTTTCTTGACATCAATGGCCTCAAGCACATCTCTCTCAAGGACTACTACAACGGTGTGGGAAGATCATGCCGCCAGTATGACCAGTACTTCAAGTCATCCGGAGAAAAGTACAACATCGACCCCGCCATCCTCGCTTTCCTCGCCATGCAGGAGTCGTCGTGCAATGCAGACGCTGGTGGACCTACCCCTGGCCTTATGCAATGCGAACCACGCAACTGCCAGAACGGCAAGTCCAGTTGCCAATACCCCATCCAGGACAACGTCGATTGTGGAGCCCACGTCCTACGAGCCGCGCTTGACAACGCGGGTGGAAATGCTGTCCGGGCCATTGGCTCTTACAACGGATGGTTCATCAAGGGTTTCGGCCTCAATGGAGGCAAGGGCATTACTGTTGACTACCCCTGCTCCGCAGAGGGCCGCAGGAATGGTGCTCCTCAGAACCTGGATTATCTGCACGAGACGCTTAATGGCTGGTTCCAGGGCCTGGATGTTTATGGAAGCGATGCCGGAAAGGTTGGCGGTATCTATGGCTGCTCTGGCAATTGCAACAATGGAGATAAGTGCTGAGCTTGTCTGGCCTCATAGCAGTTGTTGCATAATAGTTGTCGGTCTTGACAACCCTTGAAAGCCAGATTCTTTCAGCCACGGTGGAGGGGAACAGCGCAGTTACCATGTACATATTTTGCTCGCATATCTTTCATAGAACATATCTCAGTTTCAAGAAACGTATTCTTTTCGTGAAGGTCTCCCTGATGCAGCCGTCAAAGTTCAACCGCGCTGAAATGGTCTTCGATATATGCCATGTTTCGGGGGTTGTGCTTTTCCCAGTCTTGGCATAGCCCACTAGGATAGGATCTGGAAGATTAGTGAACCACTGGCCTAGGTTGTAGTACGCCTCATCATTACCATGATTCCATTCGCGATGATGGTGACTTTGACATTGGACATCTTCAAAGGGTAACCGCCGTCAGCCTATCAGTATAGCCCCTGGAACGCCGATAGACCAGCACATACGACCATACCCACCGGAGAACTCGGGATCCCGTCTGCTCTCCCATAGATAAGCCGGTGAGGGGCGGATTAGTAGTTGAAGCCGGTGAGGGGCGGATTAGTAGTTGGGTCGGTGACGACCAGCGAATCCCCGCTGTTGTATGTTTTTGCCCAGGGCGATGATTTTTTTTGCTCATCGTGCCGAGAGCGATGGAGGCGCAGACGCCTTGTCGTATTTGGACGTCTTTTATCAACCAAATCTACCTTCACTCATCTGTCCATGTCCTTGGACCGGTGTGGGGACCCCAGTTTTCGTGTTTCTTGCCAAGACTGGCGTTTTACTCAGAAACAAGAGAGTCTTGCGGAATCTCAGGGTATTCAAGTCAGGCGAGGTGCACCGAAGAGCATTGTACGAAGAACTTCTCGATGATGCCTCGGCTCTGAAGCGAGACCTTCTCAAGTTCCGGATTCCGTTTGTTGGCCTGATCGAAGACGTGGGCGATCCCTGTACACCACCCGATCATTTTCTAGCCATCGCCCGGTGCTACCGCTTGGCAACCCTACTTGAGCTGTACCGGGGGTTTCCCGAGTTGGCCAAATCACAGACGGTTGTCGAGCAAGCTGTTGAGATGCCTGAATCTGACGACAAGACATATCTGATACTCGGCCTCGCGTTTGGGGTACTGGGAATTCTAGAGTCGACACCTATCAACTCGGGCACAGTCTCGATTCAGTTACTGCCCTTGTTGATTGCTGGCAGTGCTCTGGGTGTGGCCCCCGATCAGTCCCACAACACTGACGCCGGGAAGATATCATTACGCCAGACTGTGATGATATGGAGAGGATTTGTCCGACAACGTATTCTTTATCTGTGCGTTGCTATCGGCTTGCGTCCGGTGAATCATGCTGCGCTCATTCTCGAAGAAGTTTGGTCACGGATGGATATGGAAACCGGTGATTCAGACGATAATGACGGGTCATTGGCTAACAAGGTACACTGGATGGATGTCATGTCTGAGAAGAGATTGGAAACCATGTTTGGGTGAAGTTTGAGGACTTGAGACTTGTATATCTTAGTGCGCCTCAACAAATGGCATACCCCCCACTAACATCACCATTCCCGTTGACACCCTTTGCTACCATGTTCCACTACAAACCTCCTCCATTCTCACAGAGTCCTCACAACTTGGCCCTCTGATGGCAGAAAAACGCCAGAGCATATGTCTCAGTCGAGAACGAGATGGTGGACCCCTTAGTGAAGAGCATCACGCCACCAGGCTTGGCTGCAACAGTCGCGCCAGTCTCATCCTGGACTACACATTGGCCCTCAATAAAGTGCTTCGCCTTATCAAACTCGTACGCAAACACACACGACTTGCCCTTTTCAATACGGAAAAAGCCCGCTGATATGGGGTTCTTTGAGCCGGAGTCGCTTGTGGAAACAACGTCTTGAACATGTTAGGCTAGTGAAACTCTGGGAAACAGAAGGGATGGTTGGCTCACCTCCTCCAGAGGCATTACCGGACTCATCCATCGGAGGCGGCTTGATGGCCGCAGCCTGTGATTTGTAAACAAACGGCATGATGACGGAGAAGTGTGTTGGCAGAATGATGTGTGGCTTGGCTCGGTCAACCCAGCAAGGGGTATAACACCATCTATTTGAGTCAATTCATACATAGATAAGCCCCAGTATATTGCGCTTACAGTACGTCATGAGCTAGTACCAAAGGAGTTCAAGAGTACGGGCTCGACAAGTCATGGTTTGTCAATCCCCCGTATGTTCAACCTCGCACTTTTTGTCCGAAATAGGAAAGGGGCCGCCCACACGCATGGCAGGGGATTCATGGAACACCAAGCGTCATGCCTTAAAGATCCGATCATGACAATTGATCTTGCGTTCAATTAGACCTTTCTGCATCCTTATCCCTTAAATTTCATTGCGTCCTTCTTTTATCTATACAATGCCTACCAGCCGAGAAGGTTATCTCTGGACGCCTGCTGGCGACACAACCGGCCTCACCACCGAAGCCGTTGTTAGTGGCACGCCAGACTCCTTGATCCGTAACAAGTACGATGTCGTGGTCATCGGAACTGGCTTTTCGGGCCTCATTGCGGTACGGAATCTCTCCCGCAACCCGAACCTCGCAGTTCTTCTTGTCGAAGGTCGGGATCGCATCGGTGGAAGGACATGGACCGCGAAAGCCCTAGGGGAAGAGTTTGAAATGGGAGGAACTTGGGTCCATTGGTAAATATCCTCGAGCTTTCCCTCTAAGAATGTGCTGACAATGTTGCTCCAGGAATCAACCTCATGTATACGCCGAGTTACACCGCTACGGACTACACTCCAACCTAAAGACCTCGGCTGGGACCCTCGATGCCAAAACGACGATATACACAGCTGCCTTCTCAACTCCCAACAATATCGAAGGCGGTGATGTCAATTCGGCCGTTCAACGAGTCGCAGATGCTTTCTTCTCCATAGATGGCCTATCCAGTCGCGATCTCATGCCGTATCCTCACGAACCATTCCGCCAACCGGTCCCATGGCTCAAATATGACCATCTCTCCGTCAAAGACCGTCTTGATCAGCTTGATCTACCACAGATTGATAAGGATTTGTTTGATGCCATGGTAAGCTCCTTCGGCTCTGCCCCTGGCTCTGACTACGGTTTCACCGAAGCGTTGCGATGGTATGCACTGGGGGGCACACCATGGCAGGCGTTTTCGAGCTTACCGGTGTATACAAGCTTGGAAAGGGAGGAATGAGCTCGTTCGCCAGGTCTATTCTTTCCGAGTATCATGGACACTTGCTGTTTAACACCGTTTTGGAGAAGGTCGAGCAGCAAAACTTCTCTGTCACTCTGACTACAAAGAACGGCAGACAGATCCAGGCAAGTCATGTTATCTCCACAATCCCCTTGTAAGTTCACCGTAACATACATGAATCAGATTCTTGGGGCTAATCACCACGAAGGAATTGCCTGTCGGATATTTCCTTTACACCATCCCTGTCTCCTCTCCGCCAGGAGGCAATCAAAGCTGGTCACATCAACCAAGGAGCCAAAATCCACTTCAAGGTCGGACAGACCGAGCCGGGATGGTTCGCAATGGCAAGCGGCTACGGAACCTCGCCATGGTGCTTTTCCTTTTCCGACCATAACGGAACAGCTAAGAAAGATGGGACCTACTACATTGGTTTCGGCTACAACGGACATCTCACGGATCCACGCGCCTCAAGCCACATCATCTCTACTTTCAAGCAGCATCTGAAGCCCGATGCTGATGTCAAGGCGTACCTGACGCACGACTGAATGAACGATAGCCTTGCTAAAGGAACTTGGAGCTGTTGGGGTCCGAATGCCATGTCCAAGTGGCTCAAGGAGCTACAAAAGTCGGATGGCAGAGTCCATTTTGCTAGTTCTGACTGGGCTGATGGGTGGAGAGGATTTGTTGATGGTGCTATCGAGAGAGGTGTGGTTGCAAGCCGGGATGTCGAGCGGTTGCTTCTTGAGGAGCGGGTCAAGTCTAAGATCTAACGTTAGATCTAGTGGTATCCACTATCTCCCTATAATTCCTTTCTCGGTGTACTCTACCTTATCTTTATACACACATCAGCTAAAGGCATCTGACAAGAACCAGTTGGACCTATTCGTTCAGGAGTGTCTGGTGTCTTGAATGTTCTGTCACGTGATGTTCCCACAGGCAACAGCGCTGAATCGCAATCTCACCTCACTTTATCCCTCTATTTTACCACCTACACTACGTCAGTATCTTAACTCACTAACTCGACATGTCAACAATCTTTCCTCTCTTTTCCAGCTTCCCCAATGAGATCCAAGAACTGATCTGGGACGCCGCAGTCCGTCCGGTTCCGGGTCGCCAACAGGTCCAAAGATTCATCATAACGGATCACTACTTGAACCAGGCAAACCCCCGATACCCCATCTCAGGGGACTTTATCAGATTTGGGCACCAAGACGGGCCGCGCTTTGGCTTTTCACTTGCTCTCCCATGGCATGATCCACAGGGTAACCCCAATGAGTCTGGGTATGCGATGGACAGTGGCCTGTGGACGGCTTGTATCGCATCGCGGGCGGCAATGATACGGCGATTCAAGAAGAACGAGTGGTGGTCCTATGTTCCACAAGAAGAATCCACAACAGGATTCGCAGAGAAGGGAGCATATGCTGGCCAGGACGGTGTCTTTCACTCAGCCACCTACAAGACACGTGAGGGGGAAATCAGACACATCACAATCAGCACCGAAGATCTCATATACCTTGATCCACGTTATTTGGACTCGGTAGACTGGTTCCATCATTATGCCGGGGACCCTATTCCTCTTATCGACTATTGTGGGGAAGACGGCGCCAGAACAACCCCCAGCTTCCTTGGACTCAACATTGCCATCGACTTTGATCCCAGAATGATGGATATGCTTGCCAATCGGCCAGTTCACTACTGTCGGGGAGATCTGGGCATGTATTCTATGTCTATGGTTGATATGGTTGATGTGCTGCACGAGTCTGGGGGGAGAACACTTTGGTTTATCGATCACCGGCTTCAGCGACGACCATCCAAGGGCATCGACTCAACTGCAGCCTCCCTCCATGAGGAGGCGGGAGCAGAAGTTTCTCCATCAATATCAACTCTTGATATCAAACGGCAAGTTTTCCACGCAGCCAGCTACATCTTAGTCGAGGTTCGGAGAGAAGACATGGAACTATGGTCTATCGATACCAACGACGAATCCGACAACGATGCCTCCAGTGTCTTTGACTTTTTTGATGTTTTGTTCCAGACGGGTTATGGGAGACTGGACATCCAAAACTCTAGTCGAATGAGGGTGTTGGCATATCAAGGTACGGCGAATGAAGCTCTGAAAGGACGGGGGCCATATGAAGTCGCCCCAAACCCTTCTTGTCTCACATGCTATCCTAAGGAGGAGATTCCCCGCGTTCGTCCGGTGAAGCCATCCACGAGTATGGGTTCTGACGATGCTATATCACTGAGTGACTTGAACCTCTTTGATTCTGAATGAGCATAGGTTAACGAATAAAGATACACTAAATATATTTTATATGCAGCATTCAACTACTATCACGAAACAAGTTACAAGAGTGATGGAGCACTTCATCGCCCTATGCGCTATTCACAGTATGGTTGGCTCCCAAAGGCGTACAGTTGCTTTGACTTGGTCAATCACTTCAATTGACATCAGTGACCCGCCACCAAGCAGTACCAGTGACCAAAAGTTCGTCCAATACACAGCGTATCAGAATGGGCTTACTATATGAGACGTTGATAACGTGGCCTATCCAATTACTACCAACCTACGTACCTACTTAACACCAAGCTCCAGACTAGCAACAGATACAACAGAAAGGCCTTACCAAGCCGCCAAATCTATCGAGATGAGCAACTGGAACAATCCAAACTCTGCATCAACTGATCCGTACGATGGCAGATCCGAAAGAGACAGAGACGCAGCTGATGCGCTGATTTTGTTGAGCCAGGGAAAGGCAAGGGGGGAAGCTGATCCTGGTTTGTCTGAATATGACCCCAATCTATCCGTTATCTTAGTGAAGCTGACGATGACGCAGGGGAACAACAAGCTGGCCCCTCGAGCAGCTCAACATGCAACAACTGCGGCAAGCCATCGTCCAAGACTGGCCCCCTTTGTTCATCCTGTTTGGACAAGCAAAAGAAAGACAGGTTGGTAGCAGAAGGCAAATGCGTGGACTGCTGGAAACCAACAGAGGATGGGAAAAGACGGTGTGCCGCGTGTAGACTCAAAAACACCCAATATCATGACGCCCGCGATAAAAACAAGCGCGACGCGGCAAAGGAAGCGGGGTTATGCAGCAGGTGTCACAGGAAACCAGCTGACCCGGGATATGTGACTTGCACGGAATGCAGAGAAAAGACCAGGCTCCGGAAGAGTCGTGACAGGGGCGGGAAGCAAGCTGAGGAAGATTGATTTAGTTTCGACAGATTGTATTGCCTTACTCTTTGTACCCAACATCTAACAGACACCTTTTCTACTCGCTGCTTAGAAGATTTTAGCTCCTAGAATTCATTCCTTTCAAAGGAAAGCAAGCCAGTTTCATTACTGGCAGCCTTTGTTACTATGTACTCTAGGAGAAAGTGTCATGGATCATTTATCCCACCAAGGGCCGGGCTTCAACTATAATATACCTAGTTGAATTATAAAAGCTATTTTCCTCTCAAAGGGTATTAAACTGCTCTAACCATCCGCACTATAGGGGACATCCTTAAAGATTTTCTATCTAGCCCGTTTCCTACTAAGCAGTCATAAACTGCCTAGTAAGCTCCCGATATCCTGACTAATCTAGCATATAAGTGATATATTCTCAAGGTTTACGCAACCTAATAACCCAGTTCGCTATTCACTACCCAGATGGTCCCTATATGCAGGGACTAAGTGTACGCACTTACGCGAACTTGGTCAATCACTTTAATCAACAGCAGTTACCCACCACGTAACAACACCAGTGATCAAGTGTATTAGAACGTGCGTTTACGTGTTATATATGAGTCTGTAATACCATAATTACTATGTCTCCTGCTCATCTACTTAACACCTGACTCCAGATAAACAACAACACAACCCAAATCGCTTATCCAGTCTCCCAAATTACCGCCATGCCTCACTGGTCAGAAAAGGGAAAATGGAAGGAAATCGATCCTGTTTCACCTGAGACGGACCCTGATCTGACAGAGACTGACCCTGATTTGACCCAGTCTGACCCTGATCTGATTGACGCTGATGACTACGCAGCATACGATGAGGACCAAGCTGGCCCATCGTTTGTCTTTTATTGCACCGAATGTTGCGATCATTTAGATGGTCGCGAGGGACCACTTTGCATAAACTGCGAACTTTCCGAAGCCCATGAGTCCAGGCAGCGCCAGATTGACGGCGAACCCCGGCTTTGCTGCCATTGCCACAGAAGACAAGCCGATCAGGGATTTGCGTCTTGCACGCCATGTAGACAACAGAGAAATCAGTCGGAAGCCAGAAGAGTTGCTGAGAGGAAGAAGAAGAAGGAGAAGGAGAAGAAGAGGGATGGAGACAAGAAGAGTGAGGAGAAAAAAAACGAAGGAAAAGAAGGCTAAGGAGAAGAAGAAGAGTGAAGAGAAGAAGACTAAGGAGAAGAAGAAGGGTAAGAAAGCGTGAGAGAACTGGCCATGCCGCGGTCCTTTGATTGGCCAAACTCCCTATGGTCGCAGCCCAACGCTTTATCTAGTTGCACCTTAAAGGAGATTACCTCTACAAAAGAGAACGAGTTGTATATGTTGCAAACTTTATCGCTTTGTGAGATGGTAGTGGAGAGGTTCATGGACGTTTTCTAACTACAGTACCTACCCTATATTTCCACTCAAGTGGTCCGATAAGTCACAAAATGACAAAATGGAAGTGACGTAATCTTGAAGCTCATGCAACCCAAAACACATGGTATTTTGCACGCAGGTCAATACAAACATCATCTTCTCTCCTCACTTGTCAGATTCTTGGTTCTCTTCCAATTGCTCGTCTAAATCACGCCAGGGATGTCGAAAGATATTATCAGGTGATTCGGCGCATAATTCGGCGCCGTTCGCTTAAGACAAGCCGTAATTGCGTTTCTCGCCAAGGCTTCCCTCCCATGTAACAAAAGAAGTAACGTTTTCATGATTCAGTATGGCCAGTATCTCTGGCGATAAGGGTAGGTAGAATACAAAGTAACAAGAAGTCCGCCTAGAACTCCCGAATATGCTCAAGTCAAGTCGGTAAAATCGTCTTTGTCAATCTCTGAGCGACTCCTCAAAAACACTGCCGGCAGTGTGGAGGCAGACCGCGTACATATGCCATGGCCGGAACATTAGGTCAATACACCCGTTACGTCCCATTGATTTCCATGACTAAAACTCCAACACTTCAAAAATATCCCCTATTTGGCCTCGTTGTTGTTGGGGTCGGCCAAACACGAGCGGTGCTAGTATATCCATATCGGCATCCTCGGCTTCAAAGCTCATGGTGGAGGTGGTAGAGATCGATCGCAAAGACGACATGGACGAAGGAGACGAGGTTTTCGGTTTGGATGGGGGAGCAGTAGGCGCGAGGTATGCAGACAAGAGAGCGTTCAAATCGGGACCGCTGGCAAGTGTGGGCAATACAGGTCGACTTATCCTCCTGTAATGCTTCGGACCGGTAGGCATTGCAGTTCTCGGACGGGATGGTGAAGGCGCAGGTGCAGAAGATACTCGTTTGCTCTTTGATCGAGAGAGCATTCGGGAGAGCTTGAAGGAACGACGAATGGAAGACGCGCGAGCGGCGGAAATGGGCTTCTTTGAGTCAGGATGCTCAAACATCTCGACGCCATGAGAAACAGGAATGTTGCTAGGGACCGTATTGTTCAACTCGACCAATAAAGAGTGAATCTGAGTCTCGTCGAGACCTTCGACCAGCTCAAAGAGCTGGTCCACCGACGAGGTCGAGGTTGGTCGTTCAAACTGAGGCATGATGGATGGAGATGGGGATGGGGCCGTGTGCCATCCGGTATTGAAACCGTTGGTTAACAAGAAAGAAAAAAGAGAGAGAGAATGAATGAGATTGGATGGCAGAGCTTCATCAGGAGCTCTAAAAGGAGTTGTGGAGCAATTCATGGAGGAAATTAGAAGGGCCGGTGTGGAGTTTGATTCGCGCGTCTGAAACTCAAAAGCGCGGCGAGACTTGACCGGAATGGGCTCGGTTGTCCGCATGGGGTATGGTTTACCGGAATAGGTTATCAAGTGGGGATAGCGTTGCATGGCAGTTTGCTAATTAATGTCGATTGCAATCAATGTAAAACATAAAAATAATTCCTTCATGAATATCAGAATTATTTGACTCATGTTAGTTGATATTTCTCCGCAAACGCCTTTGTTTTCTTATGATGACGTATGGCGAGGAAGAATGAAGCCAATGATCATTGGTAAATTACCTATCTCAAGGTGTAAAGCTTTCGCTGCTCAAAACCACCCTTCAATAGTTCTCCATACATAACTCCATGCACATATGCCTCCCCACCCAGTGAATGAAACTCATTTTCCTCAGGCCGCACAAGATACGCAGCATTTCCTCCAATAAACACACAGACTTCATCCCCAACCCTGGTATCAAGAGGACCAACACCAACATAACCAGTCGATGTCAAAAAAGCTCGTCGCTGGTGTAGACGAAGTAGCGTTGCAGCATACCACGGGTCGGTGATTGTCGACTCATCGCCATTTGCGGGTGATTGTAGGAGCTCATCGAGAGCTGCTTCGCATTCGGCCCCCCATTCCGGATACGGGACTGATTCAAACCATAAAGTCCCATCGAGGATGGCAATTCTAGATGTCTCGGCGCCTTCGCGGCCCACGTGGATTCTCGGTGAGCGGTCACAGAAGCCTCTGATGCTTTCCACATATGAAGCCACGGTGGCTTTATCGACATTTTCCAGCCAATTTGGATCCCAAGCCTCTCCCGTTTCTTTGATGGTGTCGATGTATATCCCTTCCAACGTCACAAGCTCCGGAGAAGGAAATTTCGGTAACGAGACCTGACCACCAGATGCATCAAATGAGGTTGACCACGGTGGCTGAGCACAAGGATTTCGTACTTCCATTGCCCAATCTGGCACCCAACTCGGAAGAGAGTTGATCTTTCTTGGTGTTTGACAATAAAGAAGTACGTCGATCCAGCCCTGTAGTAGGATCTTTCGGGCAGCTTCCACGTACACCTCCTCGACCGACATGGAGTAATCGGGAAATGTGTCGAAGTGATCTTTGTCCTCAGCCAAGTTTAGCAACGCAAAGACCCGATCCCTCGGATCCGATGAGTAAACTGAATTATAATCCACCTCTAATGTGAGAGACGTGGAGATGACCTTGATAAAAGGATCCGCATACGACGGCTGCGTATCGCTTGATGGTGGCTGGAATAATATTCTTCTCGTGAAGAGATTATAGACATAACTGCTGAGTGGGCTTTCAAACACAAACTCGTAGTTCCGCCGCATAACGTCAAGTCCCTCGATGGGTTTCTTGCGGGAGTGACGCCGAAGAATATCGACAGCCCACAGGGTGGCGGTGATGAGATCGGATTTGACAATCCAATCACCGCACGCTACAGCGACGCGCCGACCGACTGCAAACTCTTGGATGACCCATAGCCGTGTCCAATATCTTCGTTCGCAGAAGCTATTAAAAGCGTCCTTGGCAGCAGCCGGGTCCACAGACCCATCTTGGCCGTAGAGCTTCCTGAGCGCCTCGATATTTCTTTGGCGGATAGCCCGACCGGTATCTCTCATCAAGCGACAAATAAGATCGCTTTTCTCGTCCCCAGTTCCAAGCCAAGTAATGACTTGATCTGCATCGCTGTATATGCTGTGCATTTGGTGAACTTGGTGACTCTTCTCATTCTCGTCAATCTGATTGATGCAGAGCTGGTCAACCCATAGCCATCGGGGTTTCTGGCGGAAACGTAGTCGACGGAGCGCATTTTCGACAGTTTGACTGATTTGAACCTTGGTCCCATTGGCTATTATGAATTCTTTCTTGCTTTCTGGTGTCGCCCAAACGTATGACAGGGCGGTATAGGGTGGACAGTCACCGCGAACATGCTCCTCAATGTCGCAAACAAGGTTGTCTGAGGCAGCAGTTTCTTTATCTTTTGACGGTTGAAGCTTGATCAATCTGAAAGAGCGATCCGGGTCATCGAGAGAGCGATAACTGATCTTGATGTCCATGTTTCAGGTTGTGTCAGCGTGAAGATGGCGCTCAACTCCTTTTCAGCCCTAAGACGGGCTGACCAATAATAAATGGGTCTGCTCCGCTTTTAACCCTGGCTTAACCAGGGCCACTGATTGACGGCAAAATTGATAACTGATCGATAAGAGGAGGTACTCGGCATCTCGTGAGCTCCCCTTGAGCCTCAATGGCGTCAGTGCTAATTCTTGGCTCCTCTCCAGCAGTTCTCGTCGCGGAGAGAAAACCATCAAGCGGTTCTTAGGAGAAGATGAAAAGAATTCTACGTGACATAATAAATCTCTAATCAAAGTAGATGGCGTGGTAAGGTTCATGCGAAATCCACCCTTCGCATGATGGACTTGCGGTCAAAGACGGTGTTCCCAAGGGTGATTTTAACTGACCACGTCTTTTCTACATTTAATAGCAATGAGGAGCGCATAGTTACACAAGACAGAGCGCCAAGTTTAGTTGCGACTCATGGGAGGTACCTGCAGACCGTACGGGCACGTGACCTGCCAGTGCTCAAACACTGGCAAACACAAGTAAACAACGGCCACAGGTTGGGCTCTTCTCTTTGAAATTTTTGATAACCGACGGAGAATGTTTTGGTAAACATTCCATTGTAAAAGATTTCTTGCTTCTTCCTCCATATCTGTGCGAGAATCCCTCCATACTAGCCGCCATGGGAGACTCACAAACCCCCACGAACCTCTCTGCAGCCAACGACACCTCCGCCGACCCCGATGAGGAAAACGACACATTAATGGATGATGAGCAAAGCCCTGCCTCTCCTGATGGCAAAGAAACGACATCCGATGAGAGCCCTGCCTATACCCTGAACCGCAACGAGATTTGTGAAGCCCTTGGCATTGAATCGGGCCACGATGACCTCAGTCGCCGAGCCCGTGCCGCTTCCCAGTCGCGCATCATAAAAAGTGTGACCCAACAGTGGCCTTGGGAGTGGGCTGGCGATTTCCCGCCAAAGAGGTGGACACCCAATATGGTGCAATCCCTTGCCCGATTGATTCGACATGTTGCACAAGGCGCAGATGGCCTTAGCAACAAGCATACCTTGGAGGACGTCAAGGTCTTCATCCGACACCAAGTCAATCTACGACCGAGCCATACACCGTTCAGGCCGAGCGACATCAATGATGCCATGTCGCATTTTGGTGTCACGAGAAACAAGTCTGAAACAGTTTCAGATGAGAATAAGGTCGAGTCTCGCAGGATAAAACGAGTTGACGAAGATGATGAAGAAGACAAGAAAGTCGTGGATGGCTCTATCGCCGACACGAAACAGCATGTCCACACTGACGATAAGAACGATGAGTGCCACAAAGACGATGGCGGCGGAACCAGCATCATCTCCAAAGCCGCTGCTTCGCCTATTACCATGTCCACCAGGGACCAAAAAACAAATCCGAGCCAGCCCAAGGAAATCAACGCTGACAATCACGCTCCTCAATCTCCACCTACCTCGTCAACCAAACGCGCTCGTACGGGGGATACATCACTGGACCCAGACACTACAGCGCTTGACAGACCTGCAAAAAGACCCTCATCGAGCACCAGAGAGGTTGGTTATCCCCCGATGCGCGCTCTGAAATCTTGTTGCTAATGATGGCAGCCATCGTTTACCAACAATCTATCTGCCCCTCCCTCCAAAGACTCTACCAAGACCGCGACCAAAGAGCAAGACATGGCGACGTTTCGAGCTGTGGTCAAAAGAAGACGCGCCGAGTCTAGATATAAGCACACGACCCTAGAGCACGAATGCGCTGTATTTGAAGAAGACGTTGAACGTCGATTAGATGAGGTGGAACAAGGACATTTTTCTGTACCATCCGAGAACACACTTGCATCCTGCCTGAGAGCCCGGGGCAACTTGGCCGGTAATCTCCAGAAGCTGCGTCAAACTGTCCAAGAATTCCAAAACAACAACGATCTCTTGGCAACAATTGACATTGAAACACGTACAATTATTGCTAAAGACCACGAGCGAAGGCTATGTGAGATGCAAAAGCAACTTGACAAGGCCAAAGCCGAGGTTCGCCAGGCTAAGCTGAACGTCAGGGTCGAACGGCAGGAAGTCGATCGACTCGTCTGGAAAGATGTGGATAAGGCGCACGAGATGGAGGCTAAATTGGAACGAGCTTGCACTGAGCGCGATCGTTGGCGTTGCATCGAGCATCTCGCGGCCATGAATGATGACGATCTGGACAAGGTCATGGAGGTCTTGGAGAAGGAAGGGCTGGTGCCTCCGGAGGATCCTGAGGAGGGGGATTAATCCAGCAGTGGTATTGGAAGGACTGGTGATGGCATGGCTAACGTGGAAGCTAGTGGGTCGACCTGAGATGATGGGAAATTGTACAGAGTGGCTGGGATTTCGGGATGTCGGAGTCTGGGGATGAGTCTGTATTGCAAGCAAAATTCGATTGCTCGCTTGAAATCTTGGAGTAGATGAGATGTCAGAGAGCACAGCATAGTGAAATTACACATGCTTAACTGGACTTGTTGCCATTGTTTTACTTAAATATTATCAACATGAACTGAACATCTGCCACGCAGACAAATTACTTCATCCCAATCTACGCCTCAGTAACCATACACTCGCAAATAGCCTTACCCGACGTAGGCACACCATTCACCTTGTGCCAATCCGTCGCAAGACAAACAACATGGTTGCTCGAGGGTCCAAACGCACAATCTCCCTCCCAGTCACCGCAGTCATCAGGCGTAGAGCACTCAACCTCTGGCACGTCGGCGTTGGGGTTGGTACCCTTTGGTGGGTCAGCGGGTTTCTCGCGGATGAGACATTCGCAGATGGCTTTTCCAGAGGTTGGGATGCCGTTTACATCGTGCCAGTCTGTGGCGAGGCAGACGACGTGATTGTTGTCGTTCGCAAAGTGACAGTTTCCTTCCCAGTCGTCGCAGTCGTCGGGTGTGGCGCATTCAACTTCGGGGACGTCGGCGTTGGGGTTTGTTGCGGTTGGTGATGGGGTTTCTTCCTTGGTTGGCGTGGGGGAGACCGAAGAAGGGAAGGTGGTGTAGTCGGTGCAGTGGTAGGAGATTAGGGGAGCGGTTGCGTAGAAGACTTGGCCTTCTGTAGTGGTGGAACATTGGCAGTAAGGGGTAGCGACACGAGGACCGCCATGGTTGACGCAGATAACAGGGCCAGTGAAAGGGGGCTCAGTGGTGGTTGGCTGGTCCGAAGTGGTGTCAGGAGCAGAAGTAGTGGTGATGACGGAGGTCCTCAAAGTTGTAGGGGGTCGAGTAGACTCAGTCGTGACCTCGGAGGTCTCAGAAGTAGAAACGGCGGTAGACTCGGTAGTCTCAGTGGACTGGGTTGACTCAGTGATCTCAGAGGTTTCGGTCGAGCTTTGAGTAGTATCAACAGTCTCAGTTGAGCTCTGAGTGGTTTCCGTCGATTGGGTAGACTCAGTAGACTTAGTTGTCTCGGTGGACTCAGTCATCTGGGTCGTCTCAGTAGCACTCGAGGTAGCCTCGCTGGTAGTGCTGGCACGGGTCACAACCAAGCACTCCTCAACAGGTGAATCCCCCCTCTTACGCAGTCGCTGAGCTACAGCCTCGGCAGCCTGGGTTGCTTCAGGAGCTTCAGCTTGAGGTTCCTCAGGGGCCTGAGTTGCGTCGGGAGCAGGAGCATCACTAGTGGTCGCAAATCCACTCAGCTGAATACCACTGCCACCAACGATAAAGTCACGCCAAGTCACGAGTCCATCCTCAACCCAGAGTCTCCATCGACCCATAGAAAAGGCCCAGCTGCCGCCAGGAGAGTCCTCAGGGGTGATAATCATGTCCTGGAACACATCAACCTCGAGGATGGCTCGACCCCAGGTGCCGATAGGTTCAGTGGAATCAATCCCGTTGGTACGGGTGTAACCCAGGAGATGACCACTAGAGCCGGGGATGACGCCTACGAGGCTGTCAGCAAGGCGCTGGGCGCGCTCCTGGTAGCGGAACAGAGTGGTGATGCCCGTGGGATCGTTCAGAACGTCGGTGAAGGGGGTGAGAACGAAGACCATGGGGTTATTGCTGGCGTGTAGCACACCAGGGTTGGCGTCATCACCGACGAGAGAGGTGACACTTCGAGCGTTGTCAGTTCCGTCACGGAGAGCTTCAAAGGCGTTCCTGTTGAAAGACTCATCGTCTGTCCAGTTCCACTCCGTGTCAATGAACACAGGGTTCTCCCAGATGTGAGACAGATAGACACCCTTGTCGGAAACGATGATGACGGCGGTACAACCGTAGATACCGTTGACACCTGCGAAACCTTGACCAATGGCGGGATAGTCGAACCAGTGGCCAGAAGCATCTCCGATCTGGCTGACCCAGATAGGGTTCAGGGAAGCAACATAGAAGGGGTTAGGAGTGGTGTTGTGCATAAAAACACGGCGGTCCAATTCTCGTTTCTCAGCGGAACTACCCTCGGCACGGGGCGTTGGCGAAGAAACGGGGTTGCTACCGAAAGCTCCGGCACCAGTCGGGACCTCGGAGGTGGTGATGGTAGAGACAGCGGCACAGTCAACCTTGGTCGAGACAAGGGCCATCTCAGCTCCGCTAAGGGGAGCATCGTTCATCGGGCAAGCATCTCCACCGCCGCAGGAGCCAGAGGCACAGGGGGTGATGGCAGCAGCCGTTCCAGTAGTCGAGATTACAGTAGTAGCTTCAGTCACGGAGCATCCAGTAACTTCAACCGTGATGGACTCGAAGCAAGTCTCTGTAGTCTGAACGTTGCCATCCTCAGTGATGGTGGTTGGCTTGCAGATGATGGTGACGTGCTCTGCAGTGTCGTCTGTACAAGGAGAAGTGGTTGTCGAAGTTGGCTCTTCCGTAGTGGACTCTTCCTGCTCGGTAGATTCTTGCTCACTCTTCTCATCAGTCTTGTCCTCATCCTTTTCCTCCTCGGTGAGCTCCTCTGTCTGAGACTGAACACCGCCAGTAGCTCCAGTAACTGCAGGCACGTTTCCAACGACAATGTTGCCCGAGATGTCAGTAAGGCCCTTAGCGATACAAACAAGGCTATTGATGATATCGCCAATGGGACCGAGAAGACCTCGCTTCCTCTTCCCGGCACAATCCTGGTTGGGGTCTCCGCCGAGGCTAACAATCACTGCGACAATATCGTCGTGGACATCGTCGACCTTGTCCTTGGTCTCGTCCTTGAGGTTCTCGGGGTCGTCCTTCCAAGAGTCAATGATAGGGATGAGACCCAGGATCTCAGTTGAGACAGAGGAAACAGCCGAGGTGGCAGCAGCACCTGTAGCTGTTGTGAGTACTGGAGGCTCAGTGATGGTGGGTTCATTGCCATCATCCGTTGTAGGCTCAGGAGCCTTGTCGGTTGTGGTGTCGGCAGGCTGTCCAGCAGTGGTTGATGTCTCCTCAGCTGGCTGCTCGGTCGTGGTAGTAGGATCAATAACCTGCTCAGTTGTAGTAGTGGGATCCACGGCGGGGTTGGTGGTAGTCGTGGTTTCGGGGAGTTGTTCAGTTGTGGTAGTCTCGACTGACACATCAGTAGTCGTTGTGGTGTCCACGGGAAGCTCAGTTGAGGTGGTTGTATCAACGGGCGCTTCGGTCGAGGTTGTTGTTTCGACGGGAACTTCAGTGCTGGTGGTGGTACCGGGTGCAACTTCGGTAGAAGTCGTGGTATCGACAGGCACCTCGGTCGAAGTCGTAGTGTCGACGGGCAGCTCTGTACTAGTGGTAGTATCAACGGGAAGCCCAGTGTTAGTGGTGCTTTCCTGGACCGGGAGCTCAGTTGAGGTTGTCGTAGCGCCAGGGGTGTTGATGGGCTCGACAGTCTCAGAAGCGTCAGGAATCCAGCTTGAGGTTGTAGTAGGAGCCGCGGGGAGCTCGGTGCTTGTGGTTGTGTCCTGAGCTGGAACCTCAGTTGAAGTAGTTGTGTCCTGGACGGGCAACTCCGTGGAAGTGGTGGTGTCTTGGATAGCTGCTTCCGTTGTGGTCTGGCTACTAGTAGTGCTGAGTGTCTCGACAGTCTTGGGACCCTCAGGGATCAAGCTCGATGTGGTTGTCTCGGCCACAGGAACTTCGGTTGAAGAGGTTGTCTGCTCAACCACGATAGCAATGTCTGTGGTAGAAGGCTCTGCTGGTAGAGTCTCCGTAGTGGATGGTCCAGCAGGAACTTCGACATCAGGAAAGACCTCAGGGAACGCAATGCTGGTAGTAGTGCTAGATTCATGTTAGTGACCTAGATTGGGGCCATAGCTGTGCATATTCCGGAGTTACTTACACGGCGGCAGGGTCAGCTACGGGCAGGGCAGGATCGGGAACATCCTGAGCCGTGTAAAGAGGCAGTGATGCCAACAAGAGCAACGCGCGACCGGCCGACAATGACCAGCCGTGAGAAGCCATTTTGCTTGACTTCAACACTAACGGCTAAAATGAATGACAAGTGAAGCGACTGGCTAGACTGAGAAGCAGTCTATAGTAAAAGAGAGTGTAGCCTGTTGGTCATCACGTCACCAGAAAAGAAGCGCGCTGAACAACCAACGGACAGCCAAGCTTCTATACCCATCAACGGCATCGATCAAAATAGGCGCCGGGTTAGCCGTCGAACGGGGTCAGATTTTAGTCTAACGGGGCTAGAATCCTTCTGCGTTTCAAGGGAATGAAACCATGCATCCTTCTCTTCGGGGCCGACGGGCACCGGAGTTCTCCATGAATCACAATAGCCCTCTGTTTCATTGCAAGTGGAAAGGACGCGCAAGGTTTAATTAGCTTGGTCCTTGGGGGCCGTGTTATGTTGATAGACAGGGGAAGCTGACAGCGGCCCCACGATGAGGTGAAATTTCAATCGTCAGCCCTATATCCGTATCCGTGGCTCGAACAGAGGTGTTTATCAAGGCTGTGTAGAGTCTCTTCCTATGTTCTGAGAACCTTTAATTAAGATCATAACTATATCTAGCGCATACATATCAAAATTCTTCATAAAACTCCCCTAACTTTAGATGACCGCAGGCTAAACACTCGGTCTTACGACTTCCATTCCATCTCAACAACATGAATGGTCACCTCGCCAAAGACTACATGGGTATACCCAGACAACAAGGCTGGCCCTACGTCTCCACCTCCTCAATTCCAAGAACCAACTTCATCTCGTCGCTCCCCGCCTTTCTTGCATACTCGACCGCGCTGCCATAAGCGCCTCGCAGGTTAGGATCCGCCCCCTGGTTCAACAGCCACCTCACCCTCTCCACAGCTCCGGCTAGAACGGCGTTGACGATGGGGTACTGGGCTGTCATGTGGCGGGACTGGAACTTGCCGTTCACGTCTGCGCCTCTCTCGATGAGCAGGGCCATGATGGGGATCCTGGCTTTGTCGAAATCCTTGCTTGGTGTGACTTGGGATGCGTGTGGGTTTGTGTTTGGTGGGCAGGCACCTGCTGCGAAATAGAGCGGCGAACCATTGTCCATGCGTGCGCCAGCGTCGAGAAGCTTGCGTACTGATTCGACACTGCCTCGCGATGCGGCTGTGTCAAGCGCTGCGCATGAGTCTGTGTCGGGCTCACCAAAGCGGTCCCGATTATCACGTTGAACGCCTAGGTTTGGGTCTGCGCCATGTGTAAGGAACCAATCGACGAGGCGGTCATCGGTGACAATTCTTGGTAGCAGTGTCGCGCCGTAGAAGCCCGGAGTGTTAGGAGTCCAACCATGCTGCGTCAAAACCTCAAATAGAGCAATATGTCTGTCTTTGGGCGCCGACAAAACATGCGGTGGTGTTTGGCGAGTGATGGGAGCGCCATATCTGAGAAGATAACGAGCAGCGTCGATATTTCCGGCGCCAAGAGCGATAACCAATCCTTGGTGAAGAAAAGCGGGTGAGCGATGTTCGGAGGTGACGATCGACTCGACGGCAGAGAAGGGTCCATCCCGGCAGGCAGCCTCAAACGAGACGAAGTCGGGATGTGAATTGACCCGACCATTGAAGAGGTCCAAGTCACTGGGATTTGTGATGGGGATATCGTCGTGGGCTGTGGCCATGGATAAACCGATAGGTGCATTGGATGAGCCCATGGCCATTCTCATCTGCTGTCCTGCCTGGTTCCCTTGTTGTTGCTGTTGTCTTGCGGCCATGAGCTGTAACTGTCGCTGCTGAGCTTGCTGTATCAGCCGCTGTCGGGCCTGCTCCTCAATTGACGCCATGATCGATTGGTAACTTTGCCGTGTTCGTTGCCGCGCCTCATTGAAATGCAATTGAGCCTCGTTCTTAATATTCGGCTGTGGATTGGCCATGGAGCAGCGATGGAAATAAGTCCGAATAAAGAGGCCGAAGAAGCATGGATCGCATGAACGCTGTAGTGAGATTACGTCATTAAGGGGGCATTTAAAATGAAGTTTCGCCAAACTGAGCTGTGCAATCAGCATCAACCTTGTTCCAAGAGTGGCAAGGTTCTTGTTCAACTCATGAATTACTACGAGGCTAGGGATCTGGGAATACTATCCGTACATCCGTTTACAGATCGGATCTAGGTGCCTCTAATAGAAAGAAATGTTACAATTAGTAGCTTGTTTCCATTAGCATTATAGATATTGAAAAGCAAGGCATTACTAACCTCTTATAGTTTTTATTAGAAAAAGAGGAAATAGTCAGCAACGGATTCTTTCTGTCGAACCAGAAATAGCAAGCCCAGTAATTTGTCACATCGGTCTTGGTTTTTCGCGGTCCCATAACTCTTCATTGGCCACTGTTATGGGGGAGAACAATCAAAGGAGGATTCATGTTGAATGACTCATATAAACTGGACCTATTAGCGATGAAAGTCTTTTTACCCTCTACCTCTCGGATTCTTACTCTGGGTGAGCAGGTCTGTCCTCTTACTTGTAGTGGGAAATCCAGGAGGCGCCAGAGGTTGACTTCGGTCATCCTCTCGACTTGAATCTAACGCCGACCGCGTATCTGAGGGGTCATAGTAACCTGGCTGACTCGAAAATGGTTTCGGTTGTTCTCAAAGAATCAGCTCATCTGTCCATAGGTCGGGTACCAAACCGGAGACTCAAGTTGCCAATCAGGGCTCTCGACAGAGCCTCTCAAGGTCCTCCTAGGGACTCTAGCTTGCAGGAACTAAAGGCACCGGTGAGCACTACGCTCAAACGATGGCTAGGGAGTCTAGTAAGGTCGACGATAAAGGTACTCCACAACAAGGTAAGAAAGAATGGAAAGGGAAGTGTTGGTTCCCGTCCGGCTGGGCGGAGCCTTCCGGGTTTAAAGCTGTGACAGGCCAGAATGAGGTTAGGAACATAGGCGCTCGAGGGCCATGAAGTAGTGGTGGGGGTAGTCACAAGGGTCATCCGCAGCAATGTCCCCTTTCTATAGAGGGTCAAATGGTGTTTGAATGGATTAATTCCACTGTCTTGGAAGCGAAGGTGCCAGTCTTGGTGTTCCGTATCACGCCTGCTATTCCAGCCCAACGCCGAATAATCAACCAGTTCTCAAAGGTCATCTCATGTCTCATCGTCAAATCCACCTTGTCCTCTTTCCCTCGCGCCATGCTTGTCTCGTAACTCGTATCCTTGCCAAGCAAAGGACGGCAATCGAAGGTACGCGTCTAGCCAACAGGCTGGTATCCAGCACCTCGCTGGTGCTCCTTGCGGTTCGAGAACAACCAGTAGATGATCATGCCGACGATGGGGAAGATGAAGACGACGAGGCACCAAAGGAGCTTGTGCAGGGGGGGACGGTTCGACTGGAGGACTTCGACTGTAGGAAGACATCTGTTAGCATCGTGCACGAGCAGGAGAGAAAGCAGGACCGCGTACTCCAGACAAGAATGTCAAGGATGAGGATGATGAAGCCGATGATTCCACCACCGGTGCCGTACTGCCACGGGTTGGCCTTGGTCGCCTCGACCCCTCCTTCAGCGAGAGGGGCAGCAAAGGCAAGCGAAGCAAGCCAAAGCTGGAGGAAGGAGATGATGGTAGCGGAAAACATGGCGACGCTGGTTCTTCTTTCGTGTTCGGGTATGAGAGAGAGCCTTGAAGATGGTGTTGAAGAGAGAAGATGGTTGGTTTTATGGCCTGCAGTCCAGGCAGCGACTGTTGTTGTCTCGCAGCCACGTTGACGTCATAGATCTTACGAAAACAGGACGCGCACGTTTTCGACCTCACATGAGCATCGGTTTCACTGGCGCTAGGAGACGCGTTTGGTCATGACGTCAGTGTACGTCTAGATCGAGATCTCAAAACAGACAACAACAATCCTACAAAAATGTGAATCGCAGACGGTTCTGAAGGGTCATATGAAGTCGCTATGGGGAAACCATTGTTATATGAGCCAGCATACTGAACGTGGGGAGATAGGAAAGCCCTCGGCTAGTGGAGTTTGAGTACAGGGTAGGCAGTCACCATCCCACGGTTGAAGAGAGTTGATATGAGAATCTGGCCCAGAGTGAGGATAAGAACGAGAAACTAGGAGGTCTCCCAGCTTGAGTTTGATATTCTTGGCTGATCAGATCAGACCAACCAGTTCAAGATGAACGCCGAACTGTGCTATTTGCTCCTCTAGTGCACTCTTTATGTAAATCCGCATCACCACCAATAACACTTGAAAATTTTATGAAGAAGGAAAATACCATCGCCGATTACACGCCAAGACATCAAATGGCATGTAGGTTAGTACCCGGGAGTCAGTCGTTGATGAATGCTAACATCTCAACAACAACCCACCTCAAACATCCCTGGTCAGACTACCTGCACTTGAAAAATGCAAAAAGTATATATTAACGCCATATTAAGATCGTGCCCGTCGAGGCCTCAACCTCATACGATGAACCGCTATAATCTTATTGGGATTAGGTATCTTTTCATCCTCCACCATTTGGCTGAACTTGGTCCGATCCGCCAGCCTAGACTCATCAGCCGCCTCCTCATCCAACGCACCCAGGAGGATGTGCGGTTCTGTCCACGACGACCCGAAATCCACAAGCTTGCCGTCCCTATAGTTGTCAAGCCGAATATCCATGTTGAATATACGCCGACTGTTTAGCTTTACAATGTCTCCGAGAACCTGGTTTAGATTGTCCTCGTTGACGCCAGGGTCTGCAGATGCGAGGGCTTTGACGATGGCTCTTGGTCTATATCCTCCCGGAGTTGAACGCTGATATTCCAGGTCTACCTGGTCTAGTTCAAGGTCGATGTTGCGGCTTTTTAGGATTTTGTCGTCTTTCTCTTGCAGAAAGAGGAATCCATGGCAGGGAACGACAATATCACGTTTCAAGTAGCCCTTCTTGATGGCTTCTTGAATTCGACCATAGGCCCTGCATTCGGCGTAGAAAGGATCCGTGTAGCAGGCGACCGTCTGCAAACTAATCTCCTCGCCCACCAGGGGCTCCCAGAAGTAGTCGTCGCTCCTAGGGTCGTGAAATTTAAACTTGAGCAGAACACCCATCAGCTTTTAGTGATACCCAATGACCGCTTGATTCTTACAACTTTGATTGCGTATTCTCGGTTGCGAATCTTTACGCGGAATACGTAGCCCTCTGTAGGTGAATCGTCATCACCGTCGTCCTGGTTGAGCCTCTCAAGCCATTGAATGCGGGATCCATGGTGCTGGAACAATCCAAGTTTCGGTCCATCACACAGCGGCAGCTCCTTCGGGAGTGCCTTTGGGGGCTGTCGACGCTTGGGCATGTCGGCATCTGAGCATGTGCAAGAGCTGAGGGGTATCTGGCAGTGGCAACATGTTGGCTGCGAGACATGGCCCCCCTTTATGACTTTATAACGCATTTTTACCTGCTTCGAGCTGATGACATGGCGCTGTCGTGCATGACGGGAGCAAGGGACGGCCCGTTAGCTCCAATCGGCCTGGCGGGATGGCGACCGTGGGGGTCACGAGGTTGGCATGCAGCCAACGAGAGGTGCTTTGCTGCAAGGATATCACCAACGTACATGCGAGTCGCCTTTTGAGTTCAGATAATGGGGAGAGGGTGTGCCGAAGGTCTCACGGCGAGTCCGGCGTCTTTAAATTGGCCAGATTCATCCCTTGACCAGCCCCTGGCACAGCGTCTGTCTCGTGTCACCTCGGCTTGCATTCCAACTTCTTCTACCTAGTAAAGCGTAGTGCTTCGTTTTACTTCTCGTGTTTCACATTTAGCCATGACTGGCACCCACCCAGCCACCTCGATCCTCGAGTTTCTCACTCACCCGAACCCAACCGTCTCGCATCGCCCACCGAAACGAAAGACAAATTCGCGCAATCAAAAGTGGCACGCCCCGAAGCAGATAAAGAAATGGGAAGAGTTTCACGACTTCAACGTCTTCAAGGAGTCGTTTGGAGGTCGTCTGCTGGAAGAGGCGCGCCGGGAAGGAAGAGATCTTCCTGCTTATCCCAACATCGACCATGAAGCGAATTGTGTTGAGCGGAAAGAAGACGATACTATAGAGTTGTATGCCATATGGAACAAGTCGATTGTAACGGCGGCTCTCCGTCCAATTCGCCAAGAATTCAGCGCGGCTATATGGTCCAAGGGGGATCCCCCATCGGATGATGGGCTTTCGGAGCCTCCTCCTAGGCCTGAGAAACAGCGGCAATTGCCCCTCAGAGAATGCTCTGTCGAGGGGAAGACGCCAAAAATGCAGTCCCTTCGAGGACTACGACCAGACTCTGGTTCAGCCTTGCGGAATACCAGCCCTTGTAGCGGCGACTCCGACCCTGATAGCTGCCGGCTTGAGAGATTTCCGAAAGAGTATAAGCCAGCCGAGAAGTGGAAGAGCAAGTGGATGACTGAACTGCCCCTTATCAATGAATCTGGCGAATGGGAACGTGGACGGTCGAGTCATGACCTGGCTTGGCCTATCAAGCAAGCATACACCTATTGCATCCAGAATATGTGCCGCTACGGCTGTATTCTGACCTGCCACGAAGCCTTCATCTTCCGTGTACGGCCTCGGAGCATAAAATCAGGCAAGTGTACTATGGTTACACCTTAAAGCAAAGCGAAACAGCTGACTTTTATAGCCAATGGGTCTCAAGACACGAACGTGCTCAAGAGACAACTGATTCGAGATGGACTGATGGAATATGTCTCCATTCCTTGGACGAATCATCACCAGGGAGGGACAGAAGATGATGAAACATGGACTATAAACCTTGCTCTCTGGTTTATGCACATTTTGGTCGGGAACAACTACGAAGTGTGTTGGCGATATGATCGGTTACAAGACGAGACTTTGGCTGCTCTCAAGACCCCACAGGGTGAACTTCTCGCACATGATCAAGGTGAGGATGAGGATGACGACGAGTCGAGTGACTCTGATGTATCAGACAAGACTGTCCCATTTGATGAGAGCGTCTTTACTCCTTTGAGGAAGCGCAAGAGAGATGCTGATACGGAGGAGGGGTTCAACCTTTCCTTCTCAAAGCGCCAGTTCGTGCAAACATAGAGGTTTAGATCCAGGGAGAGATACTGTTTACTAGCTCTTGCACTATTAATCCCACTTGTGTGTGATTGTTAAAAACGCAGACAGAAGCTCAAAACTCTTAAAGCTTGGCCATTGAGCAGCGTAGACTGTTCGGCATACTGGTAAAAAAATGAAGCTTGGAATATAATGTTGTTATTAAACACAGTACCCTCAAACGCCCAATCCACGTCCTCTAAATCAGCCCAAGATCTTTCAAATCAAGTTCAACGGCAAACCCTGGCTTCTATCAACATAATCATTCCATCAAGTGCCCAATAACAATGTCCAATGCTCATCAAAAGTCCCAGCCCCTGAAACCTATCTATTCAAGCAGCTTCTCCCCTGCGTGGTTCGTAGGTGTCCAGCTTAAACTTTGCAAAGTTCCTTGTCGACAGCCTCATCTCAAACATCCTGTCAACCTCCACAACAGTTCGCCCCTTCAACTCAGGCAAAAACAGCCACCCCAGAACCACAGCAATCAGACAGAGTCCCGTGTACACAAATCCAATCTTGCCACCCATGTTGCCCGAGTCTGGGTTATACAGAATCGGCAATATCGCGTTCATGATGGCAGACAAGCCCTGAGACAGTACGCCAACTAGACCCTGAGTCAATGCTCGGACTTGCATTGAGCTGGTTTGGCCGATGTAGGCGTAACTTGCAGGCCAGGCGCCGAGGCCGCAGACGATGATGACGGACATCAAGACACCGGCAGCGATATATCCTGTGATCTCTCCACTCCAGAAGCCAGACACTCCCATCACAGCCCAGAAAATAGCGGCCAGACTCATGGTCATCAGTGTCATGATACGCATGCCTCGTCGCGATAGGACAAAGATACCCGCAGCATTGGCAAACATACCAGCGACGATTCCACCGACCAGGAATAGCATATTGGTAGGCTCTTCAATGCCAATAGTATTCAGAAAGTATGGTGTGGTTGACAAGAGATCCAGGCCAAACATGGCCGGAATGGCACTGGCAAGGAGCACAATCAGAGTTCGACGACGGTTGACTCCTCGGAAGCAGGCGATGTAGGTGGCCTTGCCCAGGGCGGATTCTTCTGCGAGGATGACGTGGAACACTTTGAGTGCGGTGTGTTCGGGGACCTTGGGAGAGTAAAGTCGTCTCGCCGCTCGCATAGCCTTGTCGTGTTTTCCCTTTCGTAGATGATGAATAGGGCTTTCGGGGATGATGAGGGAGAGGAGAAATGCGATGGCAGCAAAGATCCACTGAGAACCAAAGGGAATTTGATACGCCCTGCTTCCTTTGATGTCTCCCACTAGAAACACCACCATTGATCCTAGAAGTTGACCAAGCAAGGTAAAAGTTGGAATCATGGCCATTGCAGGTCCTCGTAGCGAAATAGGCGTCACCTCCGAAAGGTAGGTGTTGGTTACTGTCTGAAGCAGAGCAACAGCAAGGCCCTGAACAGCGACTGCGGCAGTCAAGATGATCCTCTTCATATCCCGTGGCTCAGGCAACGATGAGGAAAACATAGCTGTTGCTCCCACGGCATAAAAGAGGCTGCCAGTCATGAAAGTGAACTTTCGTCCAAGACGACCCTGCAGCCATCCTCCAAGAAGAGCACCAATGACTCCACCGATAGGAATGAAGGCGGTCCAGAGAGACGTGTATGGTTGAGGAATGATCCATTTGCCCTTGTATTTAGTCCCAAAATCCTTCATGAATGCATCGTTGCCGAGAATGGCGGCGTTGATGACGAGCGTGTAGCCAAGGCCGACGACGGCAATGTTCATGACGAGACAGTAAGCTGCCACCTTTGGGAACCGTCGTATGGCTCTCCATAAACGCAGTTGCTCATCTAGCGGGTTTACTTTGCCAGAATGATGAACTGAAGGGCGTCCTTCATCGATTGAATTTCCCCGTGAAGCGACTGATTCGAGCTCGATATAGTCGGGGCCAATCTTGCTGAGCGGCGACGTATAGGATGATGAACCGAATTTTGTCATTGTAGAGATGGTAAATTGCTGGCGCTGTGGTGTGGCGTCTAGATGAGTATCTGAATGTATGGCGGTAGACTGAAGAGAAGAAAGACACTAGAGAGAAAGAAATATGAAGAGGGAGCCTCCCCATCTTAAAGAATAAATACCGACAACGAATCAGCCCTCCCCCCTCGCGACACGCAAACAAAAGCACCGCAGGGCTGAAAATCGTGAGATCCGTAGGTCTAGATATCGACATCCATTTGCGAGGACAGCCTAATTGTCGATCAACGACAAGGTCCCCCATGTTTGATCTGAGTGACGCGCCCCGGCATTGGAACCGGGGAAATATCCTAAATAGGAAATTCTGTTGCGAGTCGCCGGGTTTCTCCACGTTGGCTGACTTGGGCCGAGGTGAGAAATTAGCAAACTTGGTTCATTTTTTTAACCCATCATCCTCGCATTCGCAAACCATGGTGTCGCAAACACAGCCCCGTAGGGTTTCGAATGCGTATCTCTGCGTCTATAATCTCCTATCAGCGCTCCTACGAATCTGCATCCTGCTCAGCACCGCCTACTTGTGGACCACGAGCGGGAACATCACCGTTTGGGACAAACTGAGCGCCACAGCACGATGGAGCGAGACTCTGACTGCGTTGGAGGTCCTACATGCTCTGATTGGTCTTGTCCGGGCGCCTCCGGCCACAACGGCTTTGCAGGTGGCTGGTCGCAACACGATTGTGTGGGCTATTACTAGAAATTACCCACATGTTGCGGCTGAGGAGGCTGCGTATAGTTCTATGCTCATGGCTTGGAATCTGGCTGATTCAGTGAGATACTTGTATTTTGCTTTTCAGACGGGGACTGCGTCTGTGCCGTCGATTCTCCTCTGGGCAAGGTATGAAGGACAGTGATGCCATGATGGAGAAATGCTGACCGTTTCAAGATACAATTTATTCATCGTCCTTTACCCGATCGGTATCCTATCCGAGGCGTGGCTTGTTTACCAAGTCATTGAGCCATCCAAAGCTCGAAACTCAGCATACCAGTACTTGCTCTGGTTTGGCTTAGCTATCTACGCCCCTGGTATGAGAATCTTAGCGTCCAGTCCACCATTTCTATACTAACTCCAGCAGCCTTTTACATCTTGTACGGGCATATGCTCGCTCAGAGGGCCAGGATTAGGCGTTCTAGACGTGAGAAAAAGATTTAGTATCCTTTGGCGGCAAGGTAGTTAATACTCGCATCGCCTGACTCTTTTATGGATTGTGCTGTCGGGCCTGGGTCTGGTGAGGAGTTGATCAATGCCGGTAGCTCTTGATAAGCTCGAATGGTATCAGGAAGAGTGCAAGATCAGCGAGGCGGGAATGCATATTCAATCCTCGGAAAAGCGTTTTATCAGGGTCAATGGACTAGGTATTTATGGAATGGCATCTCTAGAATCGACATAGGGATAGACGTCACACGTCCAAGATAAACCGAACATAGTTCCTCACAGTCTCAATTATTTATACAATCTCCTCGCTCTACCTTCCATGCCCCACCGCATCCTCATGTATAACCATCTCTAGATCCTGGACAATACCGGTGATAGGTAATCACTTTTCGTCGCCTCCTTGTATTCCTCCGCTAGAACTTGGCCAATAGCAACTCCCACCAACCAGGTCCCAGCCAGGCAGAAGACTCCTGCGTAAATCTTCATGTTAGTGTAGCTCCCATGGCTATGGGACAGGATGGCTCCAGCAATAGGACTTGTTACCAAGCCAGGGATCGCCCCTGAACAAAACAAGAGACCGCTGCGGTATCCGAACTCCTTGGGCGGGGAAATCTGAGCCACGAGTGCCGGCCACAGCGACACGTACGCCCCGGAGAAGAAGCCGAAAAATGCAGCAAACAAAATGTATGCCACGTTGCTGGTTCCTGGGATCCAGAGCGCCAAGATTAAGATACCGCTCACGTTGCAGACCAAGAAGAACATGTTGTATCGTCCAATCTTATCACCGAGAAACCCAGATGTAAGTCGCCCAAATAGGCTGGAGGGAATTTAGCGCTGGTTCATGTAGCAAGACTGATGATGGCTTACCTAGCGGCGTTGAATATAGAGACAAGATATTGCGACAGGGAAATAGCCGAGAGAACCAGAAAGTTGACAGGCACGTAGATTCCAAAACTGAGAAGAGCAAACGCGACAAGAAGGAGCAAGAAGGCCAATTCTCGGAGAGGCCGGTGGAGATCTTCTGCTGTGAGCTTTGTAAGAGTTGGCCGCACCCTGCGCTTGACGGTCAGAGATGCGATGACGAGCAAGAATAAGATGATGAATGCTGCAATGCGCATGGCCCATCCGTAGCCGACTTTAGGAATAAGGTGGGTGATCATAATGGGGAAAATGACGCCTCCTGTGCTTGAACCTGTCATGAGCACGCCAAAGGCAGCACCTCTCCGCTTGTCAAACCAGCCAGAAACGGAGCTTAGGGCTAATTCTTAGTTAGAGCCATGTCGGAGAGAGACACAATGTGAGTTAATTACCCGGCTGGAAGATGGCAGCGGCACCAATCGCGCTGCAAACCCCCTGAGAAAGTAATAACTGATAGTACTCTTTGGATATCGAAGCCATCATCAAGCCAAAGACGTGCATAAAGGCACCGACAATAATGAGGATTCTCGGGCCATGTCTATCATAAACATGTCCAACGACGGGACCCTGCTTGCTCATCAGTATTATTTAGTCATTAGCTAGAGAGCACGTTCACTTGCCGCAGCCGACATGAAAAAGACCTGGAGGGACGAGATCCAGGCCACCGTACTTGAAGAATATCCCCTGAGAAGCTCCCTCTCGTAATAATCCTGAAAGATACCAATACCTGCACCCAGAGTTAGCCAACCAAATGTCTTTTTGGTTATAGAGGTTCGGGCAGATGGGGGCAAAACAAAAAAACTCAAACTTGCTGTTCAACCACCCAAAACTGCAGAAGGAGGTGCACCATGCTCCCAACACCACGCACCATGCGGCGAGCCCGCCATCAGGGGGAGGCGATTGAGAGGATACCAGGGTCAAGGGAGCAAACTTTCCTTCTCTCTCGTCAGTCGAGCCTCGCAGGGTATCTTCTCGATTGTCGCTGTCTTGGTCGAACACCATGGTTGTTATATTTGTGGTATACGTGCGAAAATAGATGAACGTTGTAAGAATTGGCAAGAGAGTATTAAAACAGACATAGCATATGCTAAAAAGAAGCTGGGGACTCGAGCACTTTATGTCCCTTTTAGCCGCCCCGTCTCCATGAGCGACTACGCAACGTCCGAGAATCAGCGAGAAGCTCCGAAGTCCACTTTTTCGGATCGGATCCGGGTGTCAAAAAGCCGGCACGGCTTCGGACGTAAAATCATGCGGCGCTGTTCTCCATACACGGAGCGGGTTCCTCGTGAACCCCTAGCGCGAAACCCGCCCCTGATGCAGCTCTAGAGACGGAGAAAAGAGGAAAAACAAAGGTGAGCTCTGGTGGTGAAATCGCGACCTGTACAAATTTTTTCCTTGTCGTTGCTAGGCGCTCCTAACAAAGTCAAATAACCGAGTCCACTCTCGGCGTATCTAACCTCGATGTTCTCCTTTGGCCATCTACTCCTCATACTGCAAGTCCGGCTGTCCCTCCCAATACAGAGTCTCGGGATCACTCGAGTTCTCAAATGTGTACTTGGCGCTCTCGTCGGGGATGTAGACCTTGGTTAGTCCGTTGGCCGCCGCGGCCTCGGCAAGCAGTTGAGTCTGGCATGCACGCTCCATCAGAGTCATGAGGAAGCATGCTTCGTCGACTGTGGAGCCTACTGTGAGAAGGCCATGGTTTTGCAAGATCATACCTTTGCCTCTTGTTCCTGTTCACTTGTCAATACTATTTGCAAGGGAGTGTGACCGAGAGATGTACCGAGGGCCGCACCGATGCGGTCCCCTTCTTCCTGCGTGAGGACAACGCCTCCAAAATCCTACAATCTACCGTCAGATTGATGTTAATCAATGAAGAGAATCAAACTCAAACCTGATATACTGCCTGAGCCTCACCATAGAGATAGGCGGCATCTTGGGTCAGCATTTCTAGAGGTCGTCCAAAGGCGCTCCACGCCATGCCATGTGGACTGTGGGTGTGACATGCAGCCACAACATCTGGCCGGGCTTTGTGGACGGCACTGTGGATAAAAAAGCCTGCTGAATTGGCAGGCCGGCTCATGTTTCCTGGAAAGTGCATGTCAATACTGAAACATGTGCCAGCGACACTGCGAGCAATAAATAGGGGGTAATGTACCGCCGATAGGAACACCTTCATAGTTGACTAGAATCATATCACTGGCCTTGAGCAGGGCGAAATGCACCGCTAGTGGATTCTATAATCGATAAATCTTCAAGCATACTCGCGTTAACGAGGTGAGACATACCGTCCAGAATGTGTGAGGATTTTCAGGATCCCTGATGGAGATGTGGCCTGCCATGCCGTCGGTATACCCCAAACGCGCAAACACCCGGAAGGCGAGCGCCATCTTCTCCAGCATCCATTGCCTCTCTGCAGCAAAGCTAGGATGCTTGGGGATGCCGGGGAGGCAGACGCCTTGGGAGATGAGCTGCAGAGGCGTTTTCTTGACCTCTTGGGTTTCGCTCGATTGTGCGGATGGAGCCATGATAATGGTCAAGATGGGGCTTTTGCTCATAGTGATGTGCTTCTTCTGGGATATACGAGTTGAATCTCAAGGCGATGCCATTTATAAGACGGTATTGATCATGGTTCAGGTGGTACAGATGCCGGAGTGCCAAGACAAGTTTACCCATTTCGAGCAACAAAATACGATATAGCCGATTAACCAGACCAATGAGACCTCTGTCGGTCATCCGGGCTGCAGGTGTCGTGTTTCTTAACCCGAAGCAGTCTAGTTTGTCTGGATGGAGTTGTACCCCGAGGGGATGTTGGAGATGGACGACACCTGATGCCGCGGAGTTTCGTATTCATTGTACCGAAATAGTTGGGGGCTGTCGTAATTGCTTTCACCATGATGAATGGCACGGTCAAACGATCCGAAATTGCTTGTAATAATTTCTTGTACAAAAGCCCTCTGCTGTAGCTCATAATGTCGTCAACATCTGCACCATCTTTATCCAGAAGACCTTGAGATGCAGGCCTTGAGGAAACTCATTTTTGCGAAAGCGATGCCACCTAGACTGAGAAGCTTGCCTTCTAAGCGGCTCCTCTCAACCAAGCAACACCCAATGCCCAGGACCCTGATAGGGAACAACAAGAACCATGCGCTAGCGTCAAGGGTATGCAATTAAAGAATTCCTGACGTTACTTATTGTTCATGCTTACATCTATGAGCCTATACGCGGCCAAACGTTACTGACGAAAAGAGGAGATGGCACACTTTACCGACGACCTTACTCCTCGACCACCATCGATAGATACGAGCAACCGTCCACCGTGCCTATCCCGATCGATGGAAAAACAGTTGATTTCTCTGCCGTGCTACTCCAAGACTCGTGCCCTTGCCCAGCATGCGTACATGAGTCCACCAACCAGAGACTCTTCTCCGTCGCCAACATCCCTGCCAACGTGAAAGCGCGAACGGTCGACGTCGATACTGCTTCCGACTCTGTGAGAATCAGCTGGGAGAACGACTTAAATGGCGGCAAACATACTACAAAGTTAGACATGGCGACGTTGCGGGGCTTCAGCAAGCCTGCGTCTTCACCTACTTCGTGTCTCCCGCCACAAGTTCTTTGGGATCGAGAGCCTCGTAAGAGTCTTGACCTGCCTGATTACGACTACGACACGTCCATGAAAGATGACAAGACGCTATATAAGCTGATCAATCAGCTGCGTATCGATGGGCTGGCATTTGTCACGAATGTCCCCGGCGTGGAAGAGTCCTTGGCCACTATTGCCACCCGTATTGGACCGATTAAGGACACTTTCTATGGGTACACATGGGACGGTAAGCTTGCAACTTAACGGAGGAACAGAGGCTCTCAACTAACATGTGGCAGTGCGTACAGTTCCCCAAGCCATCAACGCTGCATACACGTCCCATGATCTCGGCTTCCACACAGATCTACTCTACTTTCAGCAACCTCCCCACATTCAGCTCCTTCACTGCGTGCAGTCTGCTTCTACTGGAGGAGCCAGCGTTTTTGCCGATGCCTACAAAGCGGCAGTAGATCTCTTCAACACGGATATGGACGCCTTTGACACTCTAGCTACGGTCCCTGTCAACTACCACTATAACCATCCCAACGCGAATGTGTACCGTACAACCAAGCCTGTCATCGACCTGCGACCCATGCGTATCGGCGACAAGATCTACACTCGCGTACAGGATTACTTGAGAGACCTCAACGACGAGTCAGAAGCGGCACTTGTCAATTGCATGGACAAGATCAACTGGGGCCCTCCATTCCTAGCCCCCTTCTCCAACCACGAAGCCCACGGCGTCGCAGCTCTCAACGACAAAGTCGAGCGCTGGCACGACGCGGCGGTAAAGTTTAATGCGCTGCTGCAGCGGCCAGAGTACCTGTTTGAACGCAAGATGAATCCCGGCGACTGCGTCTTGTTTGACAACACAAGGACGTTGCACTCGCGACGGGCGTTTGATATGGCTGACGTTGGAAAGCCGAGGTGGTTGAGGGGGACTTATGTTGATAGGGATCCTTACTTGAGCAAATTGCGTGTCTTGCAGAACAAGTTTGGGCGGGAAGAGTAGTATTAGCTGAAGACTTATAGGCGTAGAATAATCTCTATCTACCCACGTATATCGTATTTTGCTTTAATGATGTGTTAGAACATGAAAGTGTGTTGAGTATGTGTGAGTGAGGTTACTCGGACCTCTCGGGCCGACCTCTTCCGATGTTGAGTTAGGTCGGTCGGGACTGTCCTTGGTAGCTATGGATTTCGTCATTGATTCATCACATTCTCTTTTCACCATCACCAACCTCACTCATCCCAACTCCTACAGATTCGCTATTTCCATGACTCCGTAGCAGCAATGAATGCATCCCAGGAACAAGGCAGCCAGCGACAAAAGCGCACCCGGAAAAGTGCGCCGAAATCACGACAGGGCTGCGCAAAGTGCAAATCTAAAAGGGTCAGTTCCTTTGGTGTTTCCCCCGGATGGTGCGTTTGACTTGAGTAGATCAAATGTGACGAGAACCGCCCAGCTTGTAAGAATTGTATCAGATTTGGTCACATATGCCCTGGTTTTCAACAGCTATTGCGATGGTCGGACAAACATGAACAACATCGTCCTCCAGTGCCTTGTCCTGATCAACCTCCTCCTCAAGACCCGGCAGCGGCCGACAGTTGTGAACGCAACAGCATAGAGACACAAGTGGCAGATGCTTGGGAAACTTACGATGGATCAAGAAATCTATTCGATTGCTTTGCTCTTAACAGAGAGCCCATTACTACTCAGATCCCACCTCTATGCACAACTACAGAGTTTTGCTACAGAGGAACTATACAATTAAGCCATGTCCCCAAATGGATCCCCGCTGCAGCTTTTGAGGGATCAGAATCTCTGCAACACCTACTCAGCTCAGCACTCACGAAACCATTAACCCACATGCCAACCGCCCTGGTCGAGCACTGGTTCCGCTACATCTGTCCCACGCGCTCTACTTTTGACTCGGAAACAAACTACAATCGCCGGCTAGCCTGCAACACATGGTCCACCTCGGAAGCCGTCTTCTACACCCTGCAAGCCATGTCCGCCGCGCATAGTATGCCCCATCTCAGCAAGGACCTGAGAGCACAGGCAGTAGCCGCCGTCGATCAAGGAATGGCCCGGATACGGAGCGTGCAAACTACCATGGTCACTGTCGACCTTGTTTTTGCCGTCTTTAAGCTTGGAACCTCGTTATCAGGGACACCAGATACTGGCGAGCACTCCTGGTCGGAGCTGGCTCATGAACTGCTTACGGCTTGGGGAATACAGCTCTCGGCAGCAGATGTGCTTCTCCATGCTTACTTTTTCCAGGCTTTTACGTACTGGGAAATGGTACTAGCGGCCATCGGCGGTGGCTCTATTCCCCGGAGAGTCGATAGAAAGAGATGGAAGTACGAAGCCACTGCTCGGCGAGAGACACAGCTGTGTCATAGCGACTTCAGTTCACCAGGCCCTGAGCCTTTGCCCTACAACCCGGGCCTCAACCTTTTAGGAACCAGGCCCAACTCTTGGTGTGGTATATCAAACGAGGTGATTGACCTCTTTGGCCAAGTGTTGGCTCTATGCCATAACAAGGCCCGGGGCAATTCTAGTTGGACAACCGATGCCCTGTACGACACATATCTAGCACATGAATTCCAGAGAGAGTTGCTAGCCATGGACTTTGATACCTTGGTGCTCATGGATGAGGCTAATGGATACTTTATCGAGACACGAGACGACAAGACACCCATCTCTCATCTCCTGCAGACTGCAGAGGCATATCGTCAAGCTGCCCTTCTCCAGCTGCATCTAGCTTTTAATCATATTTCCGCCGACACCACGCCTCGAGCCGAGTTTCTCCTTGGACTTGTCCTTCGTCTTCTTGACACGCTTGAGCAGATTCCCCTAGACTCGGGGTCGCGCACTATTCACCCCATGCTTTACCTGTCTGCAGCCGCTGGTCTGCGACACCTAGAGACTACAGTCTCATCTGAATCTCATCAGCTGGAGATTTTATGGGCGAGACAGCTTGTCTCGACGAGGCTCGATTTGCTGCCGAATCATGCGAGTGGTGGTACTCTGCAGTTTGTTAAGTCTGTTTGGAGGCAGTATGAGGCTGATCGAAGCTGGGTCTACTGGAAAGCTGTTTTTGAAGAGTTGGCATCTGGGCTTCATCGTTGAGCCACGACCACATCATAGAAATGAAGAGTCTCTGTAATAATTACTTTGCTCAATAGCTATACTTCAAGAATGCCCAGACATGTTTCTTGAGTGTCTGTCTCAGGGTTTCCTACCCCATATGATGTGAACAGGGAGATACAAATGAACGGAACGGTCCTGAAGTTCCTTCTTCGCCTGTGCCATGATAACCTCGATCTCCTCGTTGCTCCAACCAAGCACAGCCCCAAACAGCTTGGGCGTGTACGAGTCAATGGCTTGTCTTGTCTGCACAGATTGATACTTGCCAATCTCCTTGAGCTTTGGGTCCTTGGGCCATGGGCCGATGGGAATCTACACTGGTGATCAGTGTCTAGACTTGAAGGCAGAGGAAGGGTCCCTACCTTGCGGATTTCCTCCTGAACGTCGACGAAACCGACTTTGATCAACTCATCCTTCCACTGATGAGCGCAGTCAATGGGCTTTCCGAACTTGCCACTGCCCTCGAGGATGCCGGCGGCCCAACGCTGGGCATTGGTAGCCTTCTCATGAGTTCCATCGTCAGACAAGAAGCATCCACGCTGAGCCTGTAGCTCAAAGTATCCGCCGGAACTCAAGTTGTCAAAGGCCTTTTTAAACAGCTTCTCGTCATCACCGATGCATCCTTCCAGTTCACGACCATGAATGTAATCAAAGGGTTTCTTATAGACCCAGTCATCTTCGAAGTCGTCGACTTCGAAGAAGCAGTTGGGCGGGGTCCTATCTTGGTTATTCAAGCTCATTTTGCAGGTGAAAGACATTTCTTACCAGTCAGGCTGGATGGGACTAAGATCTGTTCCGATGACTTCTGCAGATGAGTACTCGCTACAAGCATGTTACTAACGTTGCTTCGATCAAGACACACATGATACTCACTCTGCGAAATCTATCGCCCAGATACCAGTACCGGTACCCAGATCAAGAACGCGCTGAGGGCTTTTGCCAATTGGGGCGAGGTGAAGCTTCCCGTCGAGAACAAGGCTGTAGATGTGATGGACTAGATCCATCCGGTTTTGTTCTTCGTCATCATTTGGCTATCGGTCATGTTATTGGACTGAACATTAAGATGATTGCATAGAGGGTCTTACCACAAGGTAGGTACCATCGCGAAACGCGTGGTAACGACGCCCGTTCTACGAAATGTCAGAAGAGGGGTGAGACATTGAAGTTGGCACACTGACATCATATCTGCGATATTGGTCAGACCGGGAACCGGGACATGATTGGGGTCAGCTCTCACCTGTAATTGTAGATGCTTGACTTTAGAGACGACAGGTAGCTAGAAGCTTCCTCTCTTTAAGAGACAGTGTTAGAGTCGAGCAGAATATAACTGGTGGACGAGGCTTACGCGCTGTCATACAGAGAGTCGCCCTGAGACGCACGTCAGCACACAATCAGAACCTGTTTGGACGGGATCAACCAACATCCTCGGGTTGGGTCTCGGCCTGCAGGGCCGCCCCAGGGGGAGTAGGCGAACGCTCGTCCTTTGTCTCCGCCATGCTGAATCGAACCGCAGAAAAAATGACGCGACGTGGAGTTTGACAGGGAGGGAGGAGATTGTCGGGATGCCTCGGTTTTATCAATTGTGTCGCCCCCACCTCGCTAAAGAGTCCATCAGTCCATCTTGTTGTTCCACCGGTCGTCTGACTAACTGCAGGTGAGCCAATTGGGTCTTGAGCCGGGATGGAGTTTATGGCCTAATTCGGGGAAGATCCGTCCCGACGGGAGCTAGGGTAACGCGTCTTCCCGTGGCTGGGCGGATGGATGGTTGTGTAGGGTGGCGGGAGGTTATTGAGCCGCTTGACTTGGCGGATGGCATGGACCTGTCTTCAAAGGAGGGGGAAGGGATATTATTGAAAATAGAAACATTGAGTTAAGAAATTACATAGAGTTGGGACATTATTAAAGAGTAGAAAAGTGTCGGTCGCTTATTGTTGCCATGTTTGTTAATGCTTCTCGTTGTGTGCTGTGACCCTATGACAAAGAGAGACACCGAGAGCATTCCTTACTTGCCACGTTCATCAAAAGTCAATTTTAACGACAATAAAAACATAGGCAACCACATCTGAACTAGTCACCGGTCTCTGGATGAAGGGCTTCTCTCCGGGGGATGGCTTTTGTGTTGAAGTGCTATTGTGGCCGCCGTATGTGGACATGGGATCTGTCGACTCACGACGACGACCCGTTCCAGCTATGTGAGAAAGCCAAGGGCAATCGACGTTTCCTTGATGTTAATGTCTGAAGACGGCAGCTTCTTGGTGAGAAATGAGGATTTATGGGGACCTGAAGATGAATTCACATGTTTAGCCATGTTTAGCCTCTGCCGATCTTGCGGAGAGTGTTGCTGCCCCGTTGTTACGCCCTGAGCATTGCATCATTTATTCATACACCAATTGATGTAATTGAAGCATATTGCCGTTCTATGTTAGTTGGCCTTTACAAACCATGGGCTAGCGGGTCTCAGGTTATCAGGCTAATATAAACTACAGAACACTATCATACCCAAACATAACACATCTGGAGCCATTTTTGCTTCTTTTTTAATCCCGTATCCGTCGTAAAAAACATCAAAGAACACACTGATAACAAATGAAATCACAAAAACTGATCGTCATTGTCATCGTCATCCAAAGTCGGATCGGTATGACGGATAGCGTGCCTTACTCGGATGAAGCCATCGGGAAGCTTCTCCTTTACCTTTCTCAATTCGATGTCATTCTTCCGCTCCTCGACATTCATCAACTGCGCTCCAATCCTCATCTCATCATTCCATATGATTTGCGGCCCCTCCGGAGATTTCTTCCTCCACTCTTGCTCGGTGAATATGCCAAGCTCTTTATCCGAGGCCCAAGTCATGTCAGGGAAAACAGAGACTGGCAGCCTCGCGTTAGACGCAGTGGTCCTCCATGGACGTCCTCCAGCGACTTCATAAAACGAGTCTACACTCTCCATCACGACCGCCCCCTCGTCTGTGCGCGCATAGAGGGAGCCCCACCTTTTGCTGGCTCGGTCAAAGCGTTCAGCAGGGAAGGCCAAGGTTGTAGTCCCTTCTTCGCCACCTCTCATCTCGCAACGCAGCAGGGTCTGATAGAACCTCTCCTCTGGGCGGCCACCCCGAACAGCCTCTCCCAAGACTGAGAGCTTGCCTCCAGGGGCCGTACCTTTGTTTCTTGCCACGTGCTGCAAGGTTCGGATCATCTGGGGCCAAGAAGACGTTTCCCTTCCACGAGTTGTGCACGGTGGTCTACTGGTGGAACCCGTGGTTTCGATGAGCAAATTTTGAATGACGGGAAGGTCTGTAGAGTAGTACTCATCGTCTGGCCGCTGGAATCCAAACATGTACTCGCACACAGACTTGAGGTTGATGCGGGCGTTATGAAAGCGATGGATCATTCGGCCCAATTCTGCGCACACATGAGAATCGGCTCGGAAGCGGTTTCTGTCTTGATAGGTAGACCAGAATGAGGTTTCGTCGCTTCCGTCTGTGTCCAGCTCCAAGTTGCGACAGCTCCGAGGGAGTGCGATGAGAAGAGCTGAAATGGTGGTTCTGAGAATGCCCATTCTGAAAGTTCGACGGTCGGCTGTCAGGGAAAAGGACACGAGTGATGACATGTGCGGGATGGCTTCCTTGGCCAGCTGAGAGAGAGTGTCGTCAATTCGCGCTTGCATGGTCTCATCGTGTTCACCATATTCCCTGAGGTAGAGGGTCAGAGAGCGAGTGGAAGAGCGGACAAGCGAGTCGTTATGGGCTGCCAGAAAGCGTTCCATCTGATAAGTGCCCGAAAGGACCAAGTCCTTGTAGAGAACCGGAAGCGCAAAGTCGTGCCATTCTCGGTTCACAAGCAAACACGTTGCAATAGTACCTGGGAGGCAATACTGTTGAATGATCTGGGAGACTAGCTCCGGCGGAATGTTCGGGATGGTTGGGGCCATGGTTGACTTCCTGGGGCGGATGGGATGTTGTGAGGCTCAGAAGTCAAGAATGAAGAGAGAGTTGTAGGACCAGGCAGCAGCCTAAATACCCAACAATTTGTCTCAGCGGTGCGGGGTAGTGAGACATTGAAGACCAATAAGAGTAGGTGAGAATTAAGAGTGTTAATTGGTTGTTAGGAGAGATGTTACACAATGGCTTGAAGGAGGTCCCCCTTGCATGAAAGACGAGGCTGCACAGAGGCATTCGTGGCAGTCCCGAGTCACGCATTTGATACTGTTGTACGAGTTCAGCTAGTCATGTTAAAACTTATGTGAGATGTCCGCAAGGCTCTAATAGGTTCCTTATAAATGCCGAACACGTCGAGAGCCTGATCTCTCTAAAGAGTATACCTGAACAGGGGTGACCGATCACCCAGAGCCTCAAGCTCCTCTACTGAGTACTTGCCATAAACATCCTCAGCCGACATCTTCGACCTTCTCTTATTGATGCTGCGATAGGTAACCTCGAGTGTGACTGCTGAAAGAATGCCTGCTCCAGCCGCCGCGAGAGACACACCAAATCCAGTTGGGTACTTCGGCGCCTCGCGTTGAACATAGATGTAGGAACCGGGAATGCCGCCTGAGTTACCAATGGCAATCATGTATGCGATGCCCATCGCGGCTTTGGTTCGTCCGGCGAGGTTGTTGACTGTCCAAGCATTGGCTCCTGGGGTGATGGGATACAGGCCGACGCAAGCGAGGACAACGCCGAAGTAGCATAGACCGATGTTGTCCTTGATGTCTGCGGCTTTGGCAAACAGGATCGAAAATGCGATTAAAACGATTGATTGGGCTCCGACGATAAAGGGCATCCTCCATTTCAGCCTGTCTGCAAAAACAGCCGACAGGAAAGCGCTGATGGCACCCACGCAGTAGGGCGGGATGGTGAGTAGCTGTGCCTTAGCCGATGTGTATCCCATATTCTTGATGATCTGGGGCATGGTGAACTTGAGGCCGTAGTTGGGCATTGTGGCAGAGATGTAGATGATGGACTGGAGATAGACCTGCCAGTCGCATAGAACTGACTTCAAGACCGACCACTTAGCTCTCTTACTCTCAATTTCGGCGTGCTTGGCGGATTGATCACCCATGATGGCAATTCTTCGCAGCGATAGGAACCGTTTCTCGTCTGCATCGAGCCATGCGGAGCTCTCGGCGTTGTCGATGAGACAGAAGAAGCACACGACTCCCGCGATGACGGTGGCGATGCCTTCGAGAAGGAAGATCCACCGCCAGCCCTCGAGGCCTCCAACGCCATCCATCCGAGCGATGCCGAAAGCGAGAAGGCCAGAGAGAGCACCCGCGAGTGCACTCGCCGAGTAGAAGATGGCAATGCGTGTCTGGATCTCATTTGGCATGTACCATTGAGAGATGATGTAGACAGCTCCAGGAAAGAAGCCTGCCTCGACAACACCGAGCCTATCGCTGTCAGTAATCGCAAAGTATGTATGATGGCGAGTGCGTACATGAATCGCGAGGCAATTAGCCCACTGAAGTTTTGAACGATACCCATTAGGGTCATGACGATACCCCAGGCAACAATTATACCCCCGATGTAGACAGAGGGCCGCTTGAACTTGGTCAATAGGTAGTTGCTGGGAACCTCTGAGAGATGATTAGGATGGTTGTCTAGATGCGACCACCGAGTGATAACTTACCAAGGACGACATAAGGCACGAAGAAGACACTCAATGCGATGTTGTATTGCGAAGGGGTGATGTTGAGATCATCCTCCAATCCTTCAATCTTGGCGTTTCCTGCAGGGAAGTGTGAGTAACCAGCAGTCACTCAAGGAGTATAATGGTTGAGTTACCAATGTTGGCACGGTCGATGAACGAGAATAGGTAGAGAATAGCGAGGAGAGGTACAAGTCTGACGTCAATCTACGTCTAGTTAGTAGAGGAATGTGTAAGATCCAGGAACAACACACCTTGCGTACAACGGCTTTCTTTCGATCATCAGGAAAGCTGTCCAGCCAGGCCTGGTCTTCGGCACTGATGTGGCTGTGGCGCGGCATCTTCTGATCTTCAAGCTGCATGATGTCGCCTGGTTTCTCGGACCAGTTATCCGAGATCTCGTTCTGAGGTTCCTTGATGGGGGACATTGCGTTGAACTGGGCAAGAGAAGATGCAGATGGTGTTGTGATGTCCGAAATAGCCTAGAGGATAATGGAAATTGTCCCAAGTCGCCCGACGATGGCTTCTTATCTATTGCTAACGACTGCGCTATCTACTCGAGCATCTAACCAAAGTGGTATCTCGCATCTCCATGTCCGGAGCCACGCCACTGAAGCCAATAGATGGAGATAGGTATCCCTGTGTTGACCGACTTGACCGTCTGGTTGCCCCAGATTTGCCTTATCGCGGGGAAGTCTGGGGAATAGAGGCGGAGGTCGCTCCGAGTGGGAAGCCCCGTATCACCGGATTAGTGGGGTGTTAGCGGCGGGTGGGAGTCCGCAAGCTCTGGGCCTTGCAAGCAACATCATGTCCTTCACGCGCTACTCAAACTTTAAGATGATGGGTCCCTATGTCCTTGCTTGAGCGGGGACTACCATTAGGTAGGTACTGAGCAGGGATCTGGACCATTTATGACGAGTCTCATCCTATGTTTACCATGATTAAAATAAGAGATTAACCTATTCCTATATTGTTTTTATGGAGTCTTAGATAGTGCTTTAATATGGGGACAAATACGCTCTGGTAGTCCCCGCGCAAGCAAGGAGATGGTCTTGGTTTTGTTGAGGACCAATGATGAAGATCTAGCATATCGTGTAAGGATGGGTTTGGGAGTCAAGATCCCATGAGCTAAAATCTAGTATCACTTGTTCCAGTTGGTGGCAATCTCGATAAGACATTAGACTCTTTTGCTGGGTGGGTACGTAAAGCGGGCGGTGTAGCTTAGCAGAATGTCTCTAGTTGAGAGCATCTCTCCAATCTATCCGGTTTACCCGTGTTTGCCTTCGTCAACCATTTGCGTTACCTCTTGACCTGCCCCAATACGATTCGACGCTACGCCGACATGAGTGAGAGAGGCGACACGGCTGATATCAACCGGACCAACCTCGCCTGCCAGAACTGTCGCCAAAGGAAGAGACGAGTAAACCTGCTAGAACTTGTAGGGATGGACAGTGCTGATTCTCGGGGATCCCTAGTGTGATCGTAGAGCCCCTCGCTGTGGCCTATGCGCTCGTCGCGGATTAGAGTGTATCATGCCGGTTGCGCGACCTGCTCGTAGTGAACGAAGGTCTGTATCTATATCCAACACTGAAAATGCCGACCACTAAGAGCATCCTCGTAGTTTGCTCGAAGATCTTGAAGAAGAAGTCGCCCTCCTCGAATCCAAGCTATCTGAAGCCAATGATCAAAACCGAGCCCCCGAAGCGTCAACCCATCAGCAGTCGCTTGTATCGAAGGAACATCATACACAAAGCCCTGAAATGATTGATTTGACTATCTTAAAGGAGCCCGAGACTGCAACGCTGTACAGAGGTGAGCTGTATGGTCTTCGGGAGATGACCCGTCGCGCTCTGGAGCTCGACAACAGCAGCCCCCGTGGACTCCCGAGAAACAGTGGCAACAAGGGATTGGTTGTCTCTGCTACACGACTCGGCGTTCGGTCAAGTCGACCGGCTGTGGATGAGCCTGATGGAGAGATAATGGCTACTTACGTCAACAGCTTCTTCTCTCGTGTGAATGCAAGCTTTTCCATTGTTAATGAAGGCCAAGTATGGGAAACCCTGAGGCTATTATCTTCGAATACCTGGGTTTACCCGGAGTATCTAACTCAGTTCTATCTCATTCTTGCCATCGGCGCAGCAATGATGCCGGGATTCATCTTTTCGCATGTCCACGCATCTTCAGAATATTTCTTGATGGCCACCTCGCAAGACTACATTTATGATGACTCCAGGGATACTCTACTAATACTGCTTTTACTCACCCTGTACTCTCTCCTGGATCCGACCACGGGGAGTTCCCGCGATGGGCATCGCATATATGATTGCCATTGGTAACTCAGGCGGCATTCCCGGTTCCTATATCTATATTTAACGCGAGGCGCTAAAGTACCTAGGTTCATATTGTCTATAAATATCAGACTCTACTTGACAGGAAGATTGATCTACCAATATGGTAAGTACTTTTGCTTTAACGACACCAATGGGGTTAAAACGGAATTAACAATTTTTGCAAGGACACATGTACAAGACATCCTCCGCTCGGGATTCACACTGCTATACTGCGGCATCTACATCCCGCTATTTCTATCATAACCTGGGCAAGATGAATCGGCAGGGCCGAACCCTGAGCCTGCTACCATCATCCAGGGCATGGACGACTGCAAGACGATGTTGCAGAATCTGTCAACAAAATGGCTGGCAGTAACCCCTCACCTCCTGGCCTTTGACCGTCTGTCAGACAAAATAAAGCGACTGAGCGAGGCCCCTGGGCCTCATGTCCCGCCTGCTGCCGGGAACCAGATGCCGGGGACGATTTCGTATTTGCCCTCGGATGCTGTGCCTATGGATGGCCAACTTACCTTCTGGAACGTTCCTTTGGATGTCACAGGGTGGGATATTGAGCTAGATGGTGATATCGATATGTGCGCCGTCTTCGGCAATGACTTTGATGCATTCCACGAGAATAACCGCGGACATACTGAGGGTTGGCAGTGATAGCCTTGAGTTAATTGATACCATTTAAATGAATCAATTGTAGTGTTTAGGAGAGAACTCTTTAGATACTGAATCATCTTTCTGCCCTTTGTCTCCGTTTGTACGTCCTTATTCCCTTACAGCAATCATGAAAAGTCGCGGATATCTTAAAAGAACCTTCCCATCAGCAGAGACGGGGTAGACCTCCCTCAACTTGGAAAGATAACTCTCTGCAAAGGCCTCCTGATCTTCTGGGCCAAGGGGATTGAGAAACGGACGTAGGCCAGTTCCTTTGACCCACTCCACGAGACTTTGATGATCGTCTAGGGGCTGCTGATAGAGAGTATGCCAGATATCAACAGATGAACAGAGCGGACTGAGTTCATCGTAGAAGTGTTGAGGTTCGGAAAATTGGTCAAGAGCTGGACGAAGTGGTCCCAAAATGCTGGCCCAGGGACCCTCATTCGCGACAGCGCGCATTGCAATGTGCGACGGCTCAAGGTAGTTGTCTGGGACCTGGATTGCCAACACTCCTCCTGGACGAAGCCACCGTATCATTTTCTTCATTGTGGGAACTCGTTCGTCGGCTTTCAGCCATTGGAAGACGGCATTGGAAAATACCAAGTCCAGTGGCTTCTCCGGTGTATATGTCTTGAGATCGGCAACCGAGAACTGGGTCTGAGGCAGGGCTTTACGCGCTTCGGTAATCATGTCGGGAGAAGAGTCGATGCCTTCGATTGCGGCTCCGGGATAGCGGTCTACCAGAACTTGGGTCGAGTTGCCTGGCCCGCAGCCCACATCGAGGATATGAGTGGGAGACTCGAGGGGTACTTGAGCGAGGAGATCTCGGGAGGGTCGAGTACGCTGCTTGACAAACTTGAGGTATTGAGATGCAGACCAATCCTGGGACTTAGCCTGGGTTTGTGCCATCATGGAGCGTATCGAGGTGTGAAAATTGGATCGGTTGATCGTGTTCGTTCGAGTACTGGCAAGTTGAGATGAACCCAGCATCACAGAACGAAGACTTGAAGCCGCCATGGTAACCCCGTTGGTACAAATCCAAGAGATGACGTATTTGGCGTGACTAGGACGTATTCCAATGTTGAATCCAATACCCCTTGATATGGAATTCTGACCCGATGCAATCCCTCAAGACGGCGGAGTGGGGCCGGACGACGACATCGGAGGTGGGGCCGTCACCGCGGTTATAACGGCTGCACCGGCATTGGTGTTTCCAGAGGCCAGAGTCAGCTTACTCCTATCAGATCGGTGGTATTTGTCAACCCGAGGAGATGTCTCTTTTACTGGTCTCATATAATCAGCAGGTGCTGCCATGAAATAAGCGTGGCGTCGGCATGTTGATTAATCAAGACCAAACAGCCAGTGACAGAAACATGCTTATTATGTCCAAAGTTGGGGATGAGGTGAGATTTGTGCAATGCATAAATAGCCCAAAGAATGAGACTATTGACATTGTGATCTTCTTCACTCTGTATCAAACTATTCTACCGCGGTTCTATATCTCTTACAATGGCTCTTAGCACCCTTGCTCAGAATTTGATCGATACCCTCCAAGACATCTTTGGCAAATTCGCCGGCGTACGCTCCTGTAAGTCTCACTCCTCCCATCTGCTATGCGTATCTAACGATCTTTCCTCCAGCTCACGCTAAAGGAGTGTTCGTCACCGGCTCCTTCACTCCAACCGAATCGGCCAAAGAGCTGTCCACGGCACCCCATTTCCATCATCCGACTTTCGTCATCGCTCGGCTTTCTCTCTTCACCGGCATCCCCAACCTGCCTAGTACCGACGAGAAAGCAAACCCACACGGACTCGCCGTCCGCTTCGTCCTCGATCCGGCCTCACGACTCGGTACCGACATCATATGCCATGCCTCCAAACTCTTCCCTGGTTCAGATGGAGAGGAAGTACTAGCCTTTTTCCGGAGTCTCAGGGATGGCACCGTGACTGAGTATGCGAGCTCGCACCCTGCTGCTGCTGCCTTTGCCCAAGAGCATCGGCCCATACCAAAGAGCTTTGCTCACAACACATTCCACTCGATCAATGCTTTCAAACTGATCAACTCTGAGGGAAAGGAGACCTTCATCCGCTATCGCTGGGTGCCCTTGGCAGGTGAGGACTATCTGACAGAGGATGAGCTCAAGGCCAAATCGCCCAACTTTCTCTTCGAGGAGTTGCCACAGATCTTGGCTAAAGGTCCAATTGGTTTCACACTAGTTGCTCAGGTTGCTGAGCAGGGTGACATTGCCGACGATTGCACCAGGATCTGGCCTGAAGATCGCCCCTTGATTGAGCTGGGAACTTTGAAGATTACAGAGGTTATGGAGACGAATGACGCTGATTCCTGGGCTGCCTTTAACCCCATCCCGGGCGTAGAGGGCGTCGAAGCGTCGGCAGATCCAATTCTCGCCGCCCGGTCGGCAGTTTATTCGAAAAGTTCCAAGTCTCGCCATGAGTCGGAGCTTTAGATAGTGACGTTGGAAGACCATCTGGTCCCGCAGGATGAGGTAGAGAAGATGATATGCCATTGTATGTTTAAGTCTTAAGTACCAGTCTGTCTTGTCATAAAGCTTGAAACCGTCTCACTAGACATTGATACCTGTTGCGTCCTCAATATCCCCCCAATGCGATTCAGTTCTACCTCGCTCCCGGTCAAATGCTCCCCAGACGCCATTGCCGTGACAGTGCTCTGATGAGCCCTGTGTCCCGTCTCCCAAAAGGCTTCCATGTCTCTCGCGCGAGTTGATGGTTTTCTAGGCTGACTCATAGACGAGATGTTGTATCCTGACGGGAGATGACTGCCCTGATCCGTAGAAACCATGCCAGATAGCTTTCGTAGAAGAGGCCGCAGCGCAGCAAGGGCGACGACGATGACGGAGATACAAATTTCAGCCGTGGCCCAGATATCTAGTAGTGTTAACTAGATAAGAAAATGGCATTTTAACTCTTAGAAGACTCACAGATGGAAATATCGTTGCTCACGTACAGCATCGTAACAAGCCTCCCAACACTAACGCCAATAGTAATTGTTCCTAGAGCAAAGATGACGCCCAGGGCGACCTTTTCACGCCGGGATCGTAGACTGAGATCAAAGATCAACGGAAAAGGGAATACGACGTCTAAAGTCAAGGTAAAAAATCATTAGTTAACCTAGTTTATGCACGGGTTCTGAGAGGTGAGACTGACTTAGTACTTCTGTGATGAAGTTGAGTGACCAGTTCAGCCGCATGAGGTCCATGGATGAGAAAACGGTGCAACTTGTGTCACTGGTTCTCCTCCTGTGTGTCGTTAGTTAGCTCAAGTGTTTCCCGTATGAGCGATGAGGACTCACCAGTTGACGGATGGATCTGGCCCACACCAGAACGTGTCTCCAAAGAACGTCACAAGAGCGAATGCCCCAGTGATAAAAGTCAAGACGTACAGCGCTATTCTCATCTGTGGGTGCGTCGGGGGGATGAGGTTGTAATAGAAGGCGATAATGCTAAACTTGGGGAAGTATATACCAGTATCGAAGAAGTAGTTGGTCGCAAATCTGATCTGTGGAATCAGTTAGCTCCGTCGTGTGAGAGATTATGAGTTCCTTCCGTGTAAAAGTACCTTGTCAAGGGACACGCTTGTTATCGTAAAATCATCCATGGCATTCATGCTGTATGTCAAGGTGTCGCAAATCAGCAATCCTTGACAAGACATCAGGCCAGCGATCAGCCAGTAGTCAGCCGAAAACAGTCTGAGCCCTCGCATATAGAGCCGGACATAGAGGCGACAGCCGACAAACACGTAGGCAAGGACCATGAAGGTCCACTCAATGCCCTGTGGGGATAAGGTCAGCTAGATCTGTGCTCACGGCCATCTCGTCGCGATGCCTAGAGGGGTTGATAGAATGAATTACTTACTATTACTGTCTTACTTGACACCATCTTGTCCCGCCAGCCGTCGCTGAGTTGATGGATCACTCGATGGTGACGGTGACAGGTCAGGTCATCTCAAAGATTTCGTTGCTGGGGAGAAAGATGAAGAGATATTTCCGGGGGAGACGGGCAGTCAAATTCCAGTCCAGGCCTGTCTGGGTCGGATAAGGCGCAAGCCACCCCCTTCATGGTGCCTGGTCGAAACTTTATTCTCAGCCATGTGCAGGTTGGCAGCAGTGTGACACCAATTATTGGCCTGGGGAGGTTGGTTTTTGGAGATGGCGTCTTTACCAAGCGCCAACGAGAACTGATGACCGAAACATACCCATATTATGGCTTCTGCGTCTAGATAGGCAGGGAATCATTGGGGTAGATCTCAGCAAGCCGCAAGCAGACGACGTGTGTTATATCAATGCCAAGGACACAATCCTTCAGTTCGTGGCAATAGTCCCTTGATCCGTCAACATTCCGTAGCGAATGTTTACACCAGTCCAAGCCCGGGGATGACCTTAAAGTGGCTTCAACCTTAAAAGTTCGGTAGGTTTCCTCCGCAAAGCCACAAATCAATGCCGCCCGCACTGATCATCTGGTCGCTAGTTTTCCACCATCATGGATCGATATCACCATGGCATAATGCGAGTCGTCTGTCCTTTGCATTCCTGGAATGATGGGGCTGTGTCCAGAGCGCAAACGGCCCTAGGAATGTGCCGTAGCCAGGTCCCAGTATCTTGGACTCGGTACAAGCCGAGATCCTTTTCGCCACATGGCGTTTGTTACTAAAGACAGAAAGGCCATGAGGCAAAGAAACACGCATGGCCTTCACGATTGCTTCTGAGACACCGGTTCATTCTTGTCTTACTAGCGCGGTTGATATGTTTGCAGTAGAGGCACCTACACGTTATTTTACACATGTGGCCAACGCTGCAGGTGCAGCACTAAGCATTGTCTCGGGCGCCTACCACGTGTGAGCAGTTTTAGGTTTGATCTCTAGAGATAATCCTCTCCAGGATAGATTACGCGAAATGTTGCTATGCTCTCCTAGAACTGGATATATATGAGACGGGCCTGGAACCCGAAATGCGATTGTTGCGTTGCTCGACCCCTACCCTAAACCAAGAAACAATGTTCAATAGGCTTTATATGAGAATCAATAACGGGGATATATCATGTTATAAATGAAAGGCTACCAAGTTTTAGTGTAAGGTCCTTCGTCTTGTCTAGCTCTATTGGGGATGATTTAGCCAGGTTGTGTCATTTCGGTTTCTCTTAAGCTTAATCAGTCAAGCCCTCAAAGACCAGCTTCTCGCGTGAAACACGGCCTTCCCGATTCGCTTTCATCGCTTCCTCGACAGTAGAAGGACTCAACTGTCCAAGAATACGGATCGGAATCGGCTTCAAGGAGCCATTACCAAGAAAGCTTTCCAGCTGACCATGTAGTTCAGAACTGAGTTTGTGGTGTGCCATTTTGACCTACGACCCGGTTAGATCTGGGTAACCCCCGGGATTGGGTGTCCTTACCGGCCAATGGGCTTTGCCGCGGTAGTTATGTTCGGTCGGGAATGCCGTGAAGACAAAAACATCTGTGACTTTGATCGTGGAGGAAACATTGTCCGTGTTTGCCTTGCCAGGTCTGACCGTACACAGCACACCACCTGGCTTACTGATAGCATTAGCAGCAGTTGCAGACGAGGTAGTATTGCCGATAGTATCAAAGACGTGCTGGAGATCCGGTACTGCGGCCTTGATCTTTGAGGCAACGTCGGGATCGTTGTAGTCGAAAACGTGAGTTGCTCCGGAATTCTTTGCCAGCTCAAACTTCTGGGGGCTGCACGTCGTGACAACTTCAATACCATGGAGTTTCGCCACCTGAATGGCGAAGATGCCCACAGCAGCTTCTCAAGTCATTAGAAAGACTTTTTGGTGGCACCAGTGGTTCTGGGACTTACAACTTCCACCCCAAATCAGCAGAGGTGTCTTCTTGGCCGAGCTGTCTCTACTGAGCGCCAGGCAGTCCTCAGAAAATAGAGCGAGCCAGGCCGTGTTGGCTGCCAAGGGGACTGAAGAAGCCTGAGGAGCACTGATGTTGTTTGGTATCTTGAAGGACAGACGCTCATCCGCGATAGTGTAAGCCCTGTAGCTCGACAATCAGCAGGATGAAAAGATATGGCTGAGTTGGAGACTCACGAATAGGCGCCCAGTCCCTTGATCTCACCTAAGGTAGGCAAGCATATTTGTCAGCTTTCGTAATTCGAGAGCTCAGATATAGCGACATACCACCCCAGACGAAGCCTGCAATCTGATCGCCCTTCTGGATCTTGGTCACACTCTGATGGGTTTCGACTACTGTTCCGGCAAAGTCGCAGCCTAGAACTGCCCCATCGCCAAAAGCATTGACATCGATTGCAAGCCCTTGACGGTTAGCTCTAAGTAAGAACCATGGGAGTTAGAGGGCATACGATCGGTGGGGTTGAATGCGCCATATTCGACCTTGACGTAGACTTGATGTTCCTTCAGAGGCGGCAATTCCACCGCGCCTAGGACGAGAGACTGGTTCTGTTGGATGATGGCGATGGATTTCATGGTAGGCAATAGCATACAGGGATGCGAAAGGTGGAGGAGAGAAGGGACTGGGGATGGAGTTGGATTTATAATAGCAATGCAGGCAGAGCCCCACGTGATATCAATATTTCCACAGATGTCCCATGATCTTCTCATCCACGCATGTACGCCGATAAACACATTTGAACTATTATGTGCATTAGAAATCTCACCTGCATCTTTGAGAGAATTCCGAACTCACCGGAATTATCTGCACCTTGTCGAGATCCCAAACACCACTTCGGGCGTAAATGTCGGCCTTGAGGACGTCCATGACGTCGGCTTCAGTTTTCGCACGAGCAATAATGGCGCTTCCTCCAACCTGATCTCCTTTCAGTGTACCTCCTCCCATCTGATATAGCCCCGAGTCGATATGTTTAATCATTTCTTTGATGTGCGTTCTATAAATCCATTATCTTTCTGGGTTGGTCAAGTGAGGGCGCTGCACTTACTCTCGCACCCTCATCCTTGTTTCAAATGATCCTTCAACATCGGGAATCAGCACGATCCATTCTTTGAGGGATTCTGATTCCATATTGGTTTCCATGTCGCCTTGGTATCCTCGCTAATCAATCCTAAACGAATTGCTTTGCTCTTTGCTCCCTACGTTTTACTGCTTTTTCGTGCCCCTCACTTCTCTCCGCGCCTTTAACTACGCCCTACCAAGGCCAAGATTTGGGACCGTTCATGCGCCTTGAAATGCGCCCAATCTTTGCCCCACCTTAGGTACTTACATCCTAGGCCATCGGCTGAATGCGGGTTACGTTTCGGCTTTGGGGACGTTGAAGCCCTCTAAGCATGTAGGGTGTAGGCGTCGATGCCGTCGACGCCGCCCAAGCAAGATAGCACCCTCACAACGTCTCACTGATGCGTTGTTATTGGAATAAGAATCACTCAAGATGGTTTGTATTTTCCATCTCTATGGATCTACTTAGCTTCATGACTGAGACGGTGCTCAAGATCTTGTGCCACCTGCCCAATCAGTGATTCCTCTACCACCCCCCGCTCCCAAGTAATGCTGATAGTAAGAGAACCATCACGTACGCTTGCGCAGTTAAAGCTAATAGCTGGGCCAGCTACCATTCCACACTGCGTGAAAACCAACTTGTCCAACTTGAGGTGGCTGGTAGGCTGGATCGGAATGCTACTTGCTGAGCCTAGATTCGACAGTTCGTATGTGTAGAGTCGTTCAGCGCCAGCTTGACTTTGACACAGCGAGAGGAAATCTTTGACATCGCTTAGGTGCGTGAACATACTTCCGTGGGGAAATTTCTCGATCTTGGTTGCAATGTCGTTGCTGAAGTGTTGTGCCACTTGAACGAGGTGTTGCTCCTCCACTGCAGATCCAAGTGTGCTGCCCGTGATCTTGCCCAGATCTGTGCCAGTGACATACGTTGTCAAGAAAGAGATGTGATTCACAATCTCTCTCTCGGAGACATCTGTCAGCTTTCGCACTGAAAATGGTGTCACGGCTCGAATGCCCGGGATGCCCTTGACACGACGGCTTAAAGAAGTGCAGCAGATTAACGCGTGGAGAAGACCAGTGAGAGTAATGCCGGAACGCTTGCATGTCTTGAGCACAATCGAAAGCTTTTCCTCTGAAATGGAGAAAATTCGAACCATTGACTTGAAGTCAACCAACGGCGCAGGCGATATCGGGTTACCTGCCCAGACCGGCTCTTTACAAATGTTGGGGCTGCCGCAGATAGGACACGCGCATGGGAGGCACTTCACTCGCTCTTCAACCGCGGGTGGAGCTTCCTTTGGTGTAAAGACCATCGGCCAAGTGGGTGAATAGGTTAGTTCCGACATGTCTTGAAGGTTTTCCATCAGTCATGCGTGGAAGGCTATCCCGCTCAAACCATCAGCGATGGCGTGATGTGCGAAAAAGGTAATGTCGAGCCTAGTAAGTCTCGCCTTCTCTGGGTCCTGACCTTGAGGATTGTCAATATGCTCGATGACAATAACCTTCCACGCCGGTTTGATGCCCGGCCAGAGATCGGCGTGTCATTCGCTAAGTATCCGAGATAGCAAGATATCAGCGGTTGTTTGTTCCATACCGGAACTTGTTGAGGCATGACGGCTGTCAACAATCTCAAATACGTCCTTTTTGTTGATATAATCCAGCTGCCTGAACAGTGGGGTCTCAGAGCGTGTCTCATCAGAAATCCCATAACGCAAGCCAGGGTGCTTTCGAATAGCTGCTTGGATGCACCGTTCCAAGGTGAAGTCAAGACGATTTTTCGCGGGAGAAGATGGAGCGAGGTTATCTGATTCCAAGATCGAGTAGGATGCCACGACGCAAGCTGAGCGGTATTGACCTAGAGTGTGTCGTGCAGAGTAATATCGTCCTAAAACACCTAGAGAGACAGGTTAGTAAGGTCTTTAGAGGTCTTGGAGCCAGACAAACTGACCTAGGGAGACTGATCCGTTGTCGGATGCCATTATGCTTGGCTGGCCTGGCCTGCTGGAGTGGGTTTGGTGATGTTTAAGTGTGGTCAGCAGAGGGGATATAGATGCTTATTTATATGCTCACTGGTCCGGCCTCGGCTTTCATAATTGGATACTCATTCGACCAATTCCGCTCAGGTTCCCTCGTCGCCAACATTTTGGTATAATCTCTCTGTTCCATACCTCATTTTCACTCCTCCACCAAAGATTTATTGCCCTCTCATGTGTAATTCTCTCCCTCCAGTTAAGAATCACTGACGTTCCCTCAGAGACAATGGCAGTGTTAAGTATCACTGATGAATACATATCTCATCTATTTCCTTTTTTTAGGTAGGTAGATAACTAAACACGTGTGGCAATAGTAATTTGTATGCTCAATCTCAAACAACAACGCCCCATTTGTGCTCTTCAGCTCCATACATGATATCCTTCAACCAACCCTTGATTCGCGGTCCAAATTTGGCAGTGTCATGCTGCTTCTGTGCCAAGTCGATATTCCTATCACCCACGCGGATAGTCGATACATCCTTGATAAAGAACTAAAGGGGGGCGTTAGAAATAATTCATCAGGACCACTTTATTACTCACAGCTGTGCCAGATACAAACGCCTCAACAAGACGGCCTTCGTTCCAGGCTTTTTCGAGGTCCGATATGGTGAACTTTGTCTCACTTGCCTCCAACTCGTCCGCCAATCGAGTTTCAACCAATTCCAGAACAGATCGTCTCGTGACGCCATCAAGAATAACCTTGTCATCCAAAGGCGCAGTAAGAAGCTGAAGCTTTGATGTGCGTTCATCCTTGACAATCGCAAAGAAGTTGCTGGCGCCGGCTTCTGTGACTTGACCATCATCTCCAAACAACCACAGAATCTGGTCGTAACCAGATTCCTGTGCCTCGCAGTGGGACGCAAAACTGGGGCCATAGTTGGCGCCGACTTTGGCGTAGCCGAAACCACCAGGCCAGGCTCTAATAGTATCATTTCTCGACGTCAGGAGACGAAGGTCAGATCTAGGCGCAACACCAGGCGGGCTTTCGGTAGAGAAGTCGGGCCAGCAAACCATGACAATGAACAGTACTGCTTCTCTGGGGATCTGGACGCCTAACTGACGCCCGGTTCCTATCAGGGCAGGTCGAACGTACCGGAAGCTTCCAGGTTCTGCAAGCCATTCTGTCAAGACGTCAGCAAACACGTTCTTGAGGACTACTCTAGAAAAGAAACCAAGTACTCTTCGCATCGGTGCGTACTAGCGCCTTAATCAATTCCACGAGTTCTGCATCATCAAACTCAGGCAGTGATACCCTTTTCGCACTCATAACCAACCGCTTAGCGTTCCGGTCTGGCCGAAAGAGTCTAACACGATTGTCGAACCCGCGATAGGCCTTCATGCCCTCAAAACATTGAGTCGCATAGTGAATGCAAGAAGCGAGGGGAGAGATGCTAAAGTCGGCAAATGGTTTGATCTCAGGGGCATCCCAGCCTTTTTCGGCAGTCCAGCGGCACGTTACCATGTGGTCGGTATGGACATTCTGCGCCCATAGCTCGGGAGATCCAGGCTCGGGAACTGGATACAGGACTGTCGATTGTGTGAACTTGAGTTTGGATGCATCAAGCCGTTGTTTCGGGGCCGATGCGCCATTGAGTTGGGGCGGATTAGGAGACATGATGGATGTGTAAATTCCTCAAGAAGAACACAAACACACACAAACGGTTTCAGAGGATGTTTGAGGTTGATAAGTCAGAGAGTCTTGTCAAGCCTACCCTTTCTTCGTCTCCGTCAAGGCGCCCTGAAGTACGGAGTAGGTTGCTTTGATAGGAGCTGCATGCAAAAGCGGGGCCTCGTCAAGGGCGTAAAACTTTACGCCCTGTGCTAGGAGCCGATGACTCCGATAACGCTGAATCAACAGTGCCGCTCATTTGAGGTGCTTGGTCTTTCTGGCCTTGTCAAGGCCAAATGGATTCTGAGAGATCTCCGTCTGAAAGAACCCCGGCTCGTGCCGGTCAGATATCTGCTGACGAAGACTGGATATCATGGCTTCCTGAGCATGAGGCGGGGTACCTCGGGGCTGTGGCTGGCCTCGATGAAGCGCGGGACAATGCAGGCAACATTGGGGACACAACTCTTCCTGAAGCTATCAACACTCAGTCTCATAGCAACACGTCTATTGGGGCCATTGACGACATATTCAACTTGAATCCTGGTCCTCTACAACCAACAACATACCCATGGCAAAGGTATGAGTCCACGCACTTCGTTACAATCAGCCACTAATCGACCACGACGCAGAGTATTCCACCTTGATGCTCTTAGCTCCACAGGTCTATCATCTCCCACTGAACAAATAGGTTCCCATGGTTTACCGTATCGACTTGAACTGCCCGCAAACCTACCTTCCACCGAAGATGTAGCCAGCACCTCGCAAACACCCTTCAGCACAGAAACCGGAGCCCGCTCCGACTCTTCAGTAGGATCTTGGGACTCTTTTGCGTCCTCACCTTCGGCCTCAAGAAGAAGGCGTAGGAGAAGGCAACCTGCACGATCAAAAAAAGGCCGCGAAGCAGAGACGGAGGTCAGGCGATACCAATGTACATTTTGTACAGATGCCTTCAAGACGAAACATGACTGGCAACGGCACGAAACGACCATGCATTTGAGTCTTGAACAGTGGCAGTAGGTCACCTAGACTACTTGTTCATTATCCTAAGTCAGCTAACATCTTCAGGTGTTCCAAGTTTGGTCCTGTACTGCAGGATCCAGATGGACGTGTCTACTGCGTCTTTTGCCGCCAACCTGACCCCCTGCCCGAGCATCACCAAATCCACAACTATGCCGCCTGTGTTGCGCAACCAGAAGAAGCCCGCCAGTTCCACCGCAAAGATCATCTACGACAACATCTTCGTCTCTTCCACCGAGGATGCAACTTCAACGACTCGATGAAAAGCTGGGTCTCTTCTATTGACGACGTCAAATCACGGTGCGGATTTTGCGATGCGCGTATGGATACTTGGATCGAGAGACAGAAACACCTGGCAGTGCATTTTCGGTCTGGCTCCGACATGAACGAGTGGAAGGGTGACAGGGGCTTTGAGCAAAAGATTGATGACCTCGTGGAGAATGACATGCCAGTTTTCCTTATCGGCACGCAGCGACATACGATGGAGCCCTTCTCGGCCTCAAGGGCAGACCATCGCATGGAGATGTCAGAACAGAACGTTTTTGGGCCTTTAAGCAGCGACGAAGTCAGTCCCGGAGTTGCAGACTCTACATCACCAAATAGGGATGAAACCTCGGCGCATTCATACCGACAGATAGAGCGCCTTCTATTAAAGTTTGTGTCCGACCAGATTGCGGAGGGCCGCGTGCCTTCAGATCGACAGCTGCAAAAGAAAATGAGCGAGATGATGTATGGGCCGGATAATGCGTGGGATCAGACATGGGCAGACAATCCGCAGTGGTTAGACATGTTCAGGAGGAAGGCCGGGCTGGTTAGTTTGCCTCTGAGTGGTGGCAAGAATGCATTTGTTGGATTCGACGAGGTTTGAAGCTAGGCTGATCAACAATATGTACAGTTCATAGCGTCTTTATAAATTAATTATATGAGTTCTAGCAAGTTATAGGTGCTTCACTCTCATCGATAGTAGGAAGCCAGTCCGCCCAGTACGTTGCGAGAAGACCCGAGATGCCCTTCACCAACCGCTTCCCCACGTCGCCAAAACACCAAAACCCCCGAAAACGATGCATCAACACAGCGTAGTGTGCTAGAATCACAAGAGCCTCTGGCGTCTGCTTTTCCAATAAGCTCAGAAACCGTAGCGGAAAGAGATTCGACCAGCCAAGCATCGCGTGCACGCCCCAACCGTTAGGCCCTTGAATCCATCGATGGACCTGGTCAAGCGACTCTCTTGCCCCTTCACAAGCTTGGAGGGACTCTTTGTTCAAGTCAGATGCCTCGAGCATTGTTGCTAGAAGAGTGCAGGATTCTGATGGAGTATGTGTTTCCTTCTTCCTTTCCTCCACTGCCGTCATGAGCCATCCCATGACTGATGGGTCCGCATGCGTCGAATATGTTCGTTCACCTAATACTCGAGCTCCGCGGTGAAGTCGAAAGTATTCTAGGACATGGTGTAGTATCACAGAGAATTCCTGTTCCGGGACACTACTTATTGTCTCGGCAAAGTAGTGTAATGCCACCAACGAGGCAAAGAAGAACTGCGAAGTCGCGTTTGATTGGGAAGTGTCGTTGAGCTCTTTGTTGAAGCCGCGCAACGCTCGGTGTTGGAGATTATTGGCGGTACTCTTGTAATGGGCTGACGATTCTGGATTGACGGTGCTGAGATGCATTGCGGATAGAGCGAGTAGTTGGTTCATTAGGTATGGTGTTTTAAGAGCGGCGACGACGTAACTATCGGTGAGGGGCTTCAATAAATCCGGTACCATCATCCAATTCGTCATGTGTTCCTGAATATTATATAAAAGTTGCAAATGTTCAAAGGTAAAAAGCTCATTGGATTCGATGTCGTGGGGATTCGGTGACGCCGGAGGTTGCGAGTCTCTCGAAGTCGACGCAGTGTGAAGCCAAGCCGAAGTAGTGAGCTCCTTTTCGTACGGTGATGTTCCCATCTCGGCCTTCTTGGGGACAACATAGTAGCAGTCTCTGTCGGATATCTCGCAATGGCCACAAACGGGACGTCGCTCGTCGCATTTGATGTGGCGCTTCTTGCAGACTACACAGCCATTACGAGACTTGCGATGGCCTTGGCGTGGCTTTCGAACGCGGTTTGAGTCCATGACAAAGTGATATAACGAGTTGAATACGAGTAAACGAAAGAAAAAGAGAGATTGGAAGTAATGCGAGGAAAAAAAAGAGATGCAGGAAGTGGGAGGGAATGCGAGGGAAGACGATGGGATGATGAACTCAATGTCCCCTGCATCGAGTCATGGACGCTTTGCCGAGTTGGGTGCTGAATACGAGCACTAATCCTAACTTGAAATGAATCCGCGGAAGTTTTTACTTTGGTCAAAACACGAGGACCCCTGTCGTCGTCTCAGCACGAGCTTAATTGGGCCCCCCGTAGCTGATCCATTTCTTACGAGGACAGGCAAGCTGAAGGAGATTCCGACCGCCAAGGGAATAATAATGCCAGATCTGTTTGAGAACGGAGCTAATAAACATCTTTACAGATATCATTCGTAATCAAAATAGACAGTGCCTAGCTGCACGGAAAATTGGTCTTATTTTTCTGATGTGGAGCTTATATGCAAACAAGCATCCGCAATGAACCATGTCTACAAGAACACATCATGGCCTCAAAGACGAGAACGATGAAAAATAAAAAGAGTCAACATTAGATTTCAATATCAGGCATGTCTAAAGTGATCGTTATAATTAAAAAATTGTGCCTTTTCCTTTAAAATCTATGAGGATGATGGTAACGAACTTAACAATTGTGATGTTTTGCTCTCCTACCCTATAAGCCCAAATGCCCCACTCGGTAGTCTTCTGGATCAACACTCTGCACCGTCAAGCCTGTGCGCGCCTTCATCAGGGGGTTCCGCGTGTTGATGACCGTTTAGGCAAGTCTATTCGTGTTAGACACTCAGATGCTATCCCTGGAGCTGCAATGCATCTCGTCAAGATTTGTAGATGGCCAATACTTAAATATCATGATGCGCTTCAAAGATATTATTCTTTTGCCAGTCAGTCTTCACCACTTCTCGCTCTGGTCTCTACAACATTTATTTCCTTCTATTTAGCACTCGCGCTGGATTTTTTATCTCATTGTCACTTCGACTCTCGACGACTTTATCTCCTTGATTTATCCATTTATCCTTCCTTCCTTCCGAAAACAAAACAAAAGAAAACTCGATCCAGAAACCGAAAACCGAGATCAATTTGCATTTCATCACCAGCATGTCTCACGTTGACGCCCTCACACCTAGAGGAGAACTTCTCCCATACAAAGGCGACTTCTACCTATGGAGCTATGTTCCGTCAATGGCGGCTGCCATCATCTTCACCATCGTTTTTTTCGTGCTATCGGCGGCGCACACGTGGAAGATGACGCGTTGTCACCTTTGGTTCTGCATTCCGTTCACGATCGGTGGATATAGTATGTTATCAAACTATTTATCATATTTCACTCGCCATGCTAATCTTGACTTGACAGTGGAAGTTGTGGGCTTCATCGGACGAATCGCCGCGAACAATGCAACCGACCAACTCATGCCGTACATCATCTCTCTTCCTGCTCATTCCGCCCTCACTGTTTGCTGCCTCGATCTACATGACACTCGGTCGAATTATGAGGGGCTTGGGACCCAAAGGAGAGATGTGCTCTATCATCAGAGTAAAGTGGCTCACGACTACTTTTGTGGTTGGTGACGTCTTTTCCTTCCTGATCCAAAGCAGTGGCGCCGGCATGATGGCCGCAGGCAACGATCCCAAGCTGGGTGAGAATATTGTCGTTGGTGGTTTGGTCATTCAGATCCTCTTCTTCAGCCTTTTCGTTGCCGCTTCGGTCGTCTTCCATCTTCGGTACAGACGCAACAGCGCGAACTGGCCTGGTGCTCAACCCGCAGACAATTTTGACTGGAAGAAGATGATGCTGATGCTGTATTCGACTTCGGCTCTCATTCTTATCCGTTGTCTCTTTCGTATTATTGAATACGTCATGGGAGCTGATGCTTACCCTCTCAAGAACGAATGGACCTTGTACGTGTTTGATGCGGTGTTGATGGCTATCACGATGGCTATTTTCTATATCTGGTATCCTTCTCAGATTCAGAAGTTTCGCCCGCTCAGCTAGACTGAGGCTGTTAGTCTCGCGTATGGAGGCCACTCGATGGAGGATCGCTAGATGAAGTGATGAGTTTGCTGGTACTTAGGGAGGTCTCTCTTAGGAGGTTGGGCTCACATGGAAAGGTGTAGGAACTGGTTGAAACACAAAGGCAATAGGCGCCAAGCAGGATTTCTGGTGTTTGAAGATTGGAAGAAGATTTTAAAGTTGTTTGATGATTACTCCTTTGCATATAGAATAATAGACTGGGTCCTTTTAGCTGAGGATGACTTCTAGGTACCGTGGCTTCAATAGTTCTGTCAGGAATTGCGTTGGCTTTCTCATATAATTGAAACCACTTTCTTTGAATGTGTATATGTGTAAAATAATTTGAAGAGTCCTCTCTGAGGTCCACTTTTATATCCTTTTTATATCAACTGCAGTAGATGATCGAAAGCCGGCAAGGGAATACGAGGGAAGGTTTGTTTTTAACGCTAGGCCTGGGATGGAAGTTGTACAAGATTGGGCCAGCTCGGCACGACATACCGGCCTCCTATACCCAGTCCGTTTTCGATAGCCAGAGGCAGTTGCTTAAAATGCATTCCGAAAGCGTGAGAACGATTAATAGAATTATAAAAATATTTTCCAAAACAAGAATAATTGAACCACTATAAAACGTATGCCTTAATAAAAGGCTCTGATAAGAACGTAAAACTATTGCTGTCACAGGGAAGAAACATCTTGAACAGATGCCATTATATGACCAGGGCTAAGGGTTTGGGATGTAGTCGTTGACAATACCAAAGATAAACTCTTCATAGTGAGCCTTACCCTTGAAAGTCTCCTTCCCTTTGATGCCGCCCTTGACGATGCCTTTGGCTCGCTGGTACGCACCGGATTCGTCGCGAACAATGATTTCGGTCGTCACGTCAACAACTAGCTCCTGTCCATCAGGCAACGTATAAAGAATGCTCAGACCGTTGGTTTCGAGTAGATCGGTCGTAGGGGGCCAGGCCGCCTTACCACCCTTTTGGCGAACTTGCATGCTCTTGGGGTCGCAGCTGACCATAAGGACTTTGCCATCCTTGGCGACGAAAGATCGGCGCGTCTCTTTTCCTTCGTAATCGAGGAGATTATACCAGACCACCGAGTAAGGACCGAACCGACCATGTCCCCAGTCCCAGTACTTGGGCCCATCGATGATGGACTGGTTGCCCCAATTCTTGTCATGGTTGCCAACACCATCCTTGAACTTTATCGCTGTGTCCTTGACTTGCAAGTCAACCACCGTCTCAGCATCGGGGACAGCATTGGCCCAGTATAACCCAGGTAGTAAGTTCTGCGTTACTCCAACGGCGCCATTGAGATCGCAGGGATAGTGAGCGAGTGCAATCTGCAGTTAACGTGTTAGCGGCGGATCCAAATAAGCCGAGCGTGAAATGGAATGTTCTGACTTACGGATTTGAACTTGATCTTTCCAGAGATGCCCATATCTGGAGAATCAAGTTTGATGGAGTACTCAACATCGGGCTTATCCAAAGACGAGCTCTTGAAACCGCCAATGCCTCTCCACGTGCCTTGGACACCTTGCGGGCTGTTGGTTATGGAAACCCCCTCGTTGGCCAGCGCCTCGTAGTAAAAGTCGGTACCGTTAGGAAACACCCCAGAGACTTGCACTGACAGGGGATGTGGGTACTGTTTGAACTCGCCCGAGTTGAAAAAGACGATGTTGAGTGTCTGGTTGATGGCCTCGGAAAACACGTCAAAGTACCAAAAGTCGGTCGACTTGCGGGCGGCTGGCGTCGACATCTTGAATCCATCAAGGTTTCCGGGAACCGAGAGGTGCTCGACACTGACGGTGCCATTGTAATATTCTGGCTTCAGTTGGGGGTGTCTGGTGGAGGTCTTTTCCGGGGCGGCGAGAGCGAAGCCACTGATGGCAGCAAATGCAGCGTACTTGAAAAACATGACGATGAAGGAAAGATGTGGTGGAATACAGTAGTTGTTATAAGATGCCATTGTTGAATTTCCGGATGATCTAGGCGCTTTATATAGGTGAGCATGGTGGAGAAACGATCGAACATTGTCGGATCCGGGTGCTTTTCCACGGATTCGGGTTCGCTGATACAAAACTTACGAGTATAGCTACACGCTTTAGTATGGAACTGAGAGGATGCCCACATATTGCAACAACCAGTCCTTTAAATAATGTAGATCCTTATAGTACAAAATACAAAGGGGCCAGCACGTAAAGGCTAGGATTTCAGTAGTGACGGCGCTTAGACGGCGATGATAAATCACCCATTACTATTATTATCCTATTGTTATCATTATCCTTAATGACGAGTCAACACGGAGCAGTCAGTCACGAGGGCAGAAGATGCAGTTATCAATCCATGACAGCATTAAAATCCAATACCGCTAAATATTGTAATCTAGTTATCCATGCTACTATGCAAAGGCCAGACATAAGCTAATAGTGCAAGTCTGCCATCGTATTTAAAGTTAATATGTATACTAATTATAATTTAGTAATTCGCCGAGATTCTATATCTAAGCTACCTAAGCTACTATATAACTCCTCTATAATATAAACCTAATAGGTTAATTTATCTTAATAGCTATAAGTTAAACTTTTTTACCTAATTAAAACCTTCCTCTTATTAATAAGTTAAGTTACTTATATAACTTAACTTCTTAAAAACCTTAATCCCCCTCTAATTTTTTTAATTTTATTTATAATTAATAAGCTTTTTTTTCTTACTTTACCTTTTATAATTACTTAAGTAGCTTAAATAAGCTATTAACCTAGGCTATATTATCTCTTATAATACTAATAAAAGTAATAATATCTAGCTTTATATTAATAAGGCTTTTAAGCTAGCTTAGCTTATTATATTATATAAAATACTTAGCTCTTTAAGATCTTATAAGGTAATTTATTATTATAAGAAATACCTTAATATTAAAAATAATTAAATTTATATAATTATATATATTAA